>PVKS010009497.1:0-53543 GCA_004027875.1 Aplodontia rufa
TGCAAACTACCAAGAGCACAGACCTGCACGCTCCAGGGTAGAGACAATCACTGAAAGCAGAGAAGACAGCACCTCTATAAAAGGAGCACTGCAGCAGAGGCCAGGAGACGGGGTGGCGATGGGCCTGCCTCCACTTACCCAGAACCAGCGGCCCAGTCACAAACATGCTGGGGACACTGAATTCCACTAGACCTCTGAGCATGTGAAACCACCACAGGCTGGTGACGTCGGGACCACGCTGCCCGCCTCCCACTAGGCAGTGACAAGAACAGCATCTCGAAAACTAATTCTGACATAAGGCAGCTCAGTTACACCAGTCACAAGAGAGAGGAAAGACAGCAAGATGAGGACACTGACTGTCACCTGCCAGCCCAGCCTCTTCAGGTCAGCTGGGGAGCCTGTGAGGTCAAGGACGTGGACAAACTCGACACTTACATCGCAAGCCAGCCACCTCATAATCTTCCTCTTCCTCTTCCTCCTCTTCTTCCTCTGAATCACTCTGTTCCTCTTCGCTGTCCTCAGAGTCAGACTCTTCAGTGTAATTCCTGTGAGGAGGAAAAGCCACACAGAGAACACAGTTCCAGCCCACAGTGGTCCTGACGCGAGCTGAAGCCCGAGAGGGGTCCCAGTGATGGCTTTCTGTTCACAGATCTGGGAGAAGGGGAGAGACCCTAAACCTGGGCCAGGACCGTTTTCCACAGAATGAAGAAAACGGAGGTCTCAACAGCACGCCGCCCTCTCCTTAGCCTCAAATGCTCTGGATCAGACACCAAAGGCAAAAGACGTCAAGGCCAACACGCAGCCCCCCCAAAACAATACGAAGCACTGTTACTTCTGCCTCACAGGAGGAGTCAGATAAGGTAACACTTCAGGTCCTACAAGCTGCCCCCCTCTGGGGTGCACTAAAAGGACAAATAATCCAGACAGGTGTTATTCCACCTTGATGGCCCCCTTCCAGGAGCTGAGACAGCTTGCAGATGACCATAACATCAAAGCAATGGTAATCCCAGCTCAGAACAGCTGGTCCGAAGCCCATCGCTCCAGAGCAGCATGACCCCTCCCTCTAGGCGTAGTGGACAGAGCGATAAACGACCCAGCCATGCCGCTAAGGTGGGGTCGGGATCAACAGCGCTGCTCTTCACAAGGGAAGCCAGGTGAGAGTGCCGAGCTGCCCTTGCGCAACCTGCAGTTTCAGCGCAGAAAACACTGGTGTTAATCTGGTAGATATCTGGAGTCTTCCTCACGAGGTCCTCTGCTTGCCATGCTGACACTGAGTGCAGGGCACTGACAATCTTGTGGGAGGTAACCATGGACAAAGGTGAGATGCGGGTACCAAAATGCTGCTTCAGAGATGGAAAGTTCAGCTGGCACAGAGCAGGAGTGAGGACGCTATGGGTGTAATAGGAACTCTCGAGACATGCACTGCGATTTTAGCTACGCGAGGGCAGCTCACTCGGTGACAAAGGATGGATCCCCAGCAAGAGGGAAGTCCAAGAGGCAACAATGAACAGTCTGTAACAAGCACACAGAGGAACCAGGGCTCACAAAGACTCTCTAAGGTAAGGCATTCTAGACGCAATGGAAAGACGAAGCTTTAGAACAGGAAAGCAGCACATCTCTGCCTACTCCCTACAGCTGTTCTGGTGCCACAACAGCTGCACAGGCAGGAAAGGGAAAGATACGAGGTAAGAAAAAGGAGCTGAAAAGCCACCGAAAGGATCGCAGGTGAGAGACCGAGGGAAGACAAATGACAGAAGGGACCAGTGAGAATGGAGAAGCAGGCAGCTGATTCTGAAGCTATCTGGACACTGGACTGCTAACATCTGGCAAATTAATTAATATGTGGAATAAGGGATAAAAGGTTCATGTTTAAGTCAACACCAAAGTTCTAATGGTGAAAGGAAAGGGTGGGAACAGGAGGTCAGGGCAGGGAAGGTCATGAGTTTGTCTGAAGCTGTCTGGCAGTGGTTGCGAAAAAAACCAGGAAGTGCACAATGTGAAGGCAGAAGGCAGAGGAGACCCACTGTTGCTTGAGAATAAAGTTTGATCAAGAAGACAGAGAACACGGCTGGCAGTGAAGACTAGAAATGCCAACACTGAACCAAAGTCAGATCAGATCCCTTTGCCTCCTAGTGAAGTACAACAAATGACCAGGCTCTGCACCTAAAGGATGAACCTAACACTGCTTGGAATCATTCAATTTGAGAGACTGAAGTTTATTTGTCCATTCATTTATTTATAAAAGAAAAAATTCTCACCTGCCCCGGGAATTGCGCCTCGCAGTAGCAGGCTGGCAAGCTGGGCACTGCCACTCGCCATCTGGCACTTCATAGAGGGCCGGCCTCAGACAGAACAGGTGGAAGGCTTTGTTACACTCGTCACACAGGACCAGTTTGTCATCCTCACCTGCAAAGAGATAAAATTGCACAGCACCATTGGCAGCAGAGTCACCGCGCTGTGAGATAAAGCTGCCGACTCTGCTAACACCACAGAACGAGCCAGGAGAGTGTGACCCCAGCTTGTAACAAAACGCAGCATAAACCAGACTAGTGGTGATTCACGGTTAAGGTTTCCTAACTTATAACCAAAAATCTACCGTCAGGGAGGACAGGGTGATTAGTATTTACTAAGAGGCAGCAAAGCCAAGCGATGGCTGTGAAGTCTGCTGCTCCTCCCAACTCCAAATGCTTCGCAAGGCAAGTGTGGCGCGTTCCTCTATGTCACTTGAAAAACAGTCAAGTCCCCTCTCTGACCTTCATGCTCACCAGTTTTATAGCAATTCAATGATTTTATATGAAATGAGACCCTAATGTCACAAAATAACTTTAGCCACTGAGAAATCGATCACATAACCTTTGGTCCTGAAGCTCCTTTATCAACAGTAAACATTCGCAAGTGCTGCGTTCTGTGGACTCAGTGCCAAAAGGGTCGAGTCTGAGTATTCACAATGAACAAACTGCCCCTGCTGGAAGCACTCGTTTTAGATGAATTAATTTTGCTATTTGTAGAAAATCCAAAGTCTGGAGAGGTCAACTGCTCTTCAGTATACTCTAAACTGAGGAACAAAGGGCCTACTCTGATCCACCAGCTTGTGACTTCAAAAACCGGCATCCAATGAACTTTCAGAAGGGAAATCTGTCCCACCGCTAAGAACCTGTGTATACAAAATTCTTTTGGGGAGAGAAAATGATCTTGAAAATGGAAATCTTAATATCCAACACACCCAGATTAGCAGATTTGATCTAAACGTACCTTTCTTTCGACAGACTTTGCACCTAGCATTCTCGGCTGACATATCCCATTTGATGCAGGCATCAAGCATCCCAAGGAGAACATGCATTCTGGAAAAAGTCTGAGCTTCACGGATCGCCGCCTTCCATTTCTCCAGAGCAGATGCAACCTAAGCAGAGAGCAAACCAGGCCACAATCACTACAGTGGCTTCAAAGACACCGAAAGAGCATGAAAAGGTGAAGGTGCAAGAGAATTCTCAGGACACTTGTCTCCTAGACTCTGCCAATCCAACCCATTTATCTTACAGAAAAGAAGCCTCCAAAGGCCGGGGTAGGGGACGTGTCAAGGCCACATGCAAACGGGGGGGGGGGGGCACCAGCACGTAGGGACAAGCCTTTTCCAGTGTAATCCATTTGATTGCATTTAAATGTAAAGAAGGTAGGTTGGGGGAACAGCTCTGTGATACAGTGCAGATGGCCCTGGGTTTGATCCCTGACACTTAAAAAAAAAAAAAAAAGCTACCAAGGGACCGTGAAAGTTGAGGGAAGGAAATGAGAGCTGTCCTTCCTCTTTCCTTTAGAAATATAGGCTAACAGGGAATGGAGCAGTGGCTTAGAGGTACAGCATTTGCCTGGCATGCTCAAGGATCCAGGTTCAAACCCCAGCACCATGTACACAATATTAAGTGTTGGAGCAATGGAAGGCCAGATGAAAAACTAAATAAAATTGATTCTCTCTTAAAAAAGAAACACAGACTAACAGAGATTAAGAAGATTAACAAGGGTTAAGCAATATAAATACATTAACGAGATGAGCAAGGCTACGGAACACACGAATCTATATTTCAATAGTGGCTACTGAAGTTCTAGTAGAATATGATTCCTTCCTTCTACTCCAGCTTCTCCTGCAGATGCACAGCATTTGATTTGAAAAACAAGCACAGGGCTGGAGCGGTGGCTCAGCGGTTTCTGCGCTTGCCTGGCAAGCACGAGGACCCTGGTTCAAACCCCAGCACCACGTACACAACTGAGTGTTGGAGCAACTAAGGCCACGTGAAAAACTAAAGTTGTTTCTCTATGTCTCTCTCACTGTCCCTCTCTCTTAAAAAAAAAAAAGAAAGAAAGAAAGAAAGAAAAACAAGCACGGTTTCCTTCTTTCCACACAGCCCCTCAGCAAGATTCGAGTTCACCATCAGAGCTGCCTCACAGGTCCTCTCCCCAAGACAGTGGAGACCCAGAGACCCCACGGAGTCCTGCAGATGCCCTCCCCAGGAGAACAGTCTTTAGCAGAATATAAATTTAGGTTCAGTTTCCAGCCCCTCCTCACCCTTCTTCAAACGTGGGTCTTACTATGAGGCCCAGGCTGGTCTTGCGTTCCTGGGCTTAAGCAATCCTCGCGTCTCCGCCGCCCCAGGAGCTGCCTGAACTGCCAAAGGACTCGGCTGCCTCCTGTGGCAGTCAGATGCAGCGCACGCAGGACCTGAACAGACCCCACCTGCCACAGCACTGCTCTTTCCTTACTTTCTTTTTAAAAAAACAAAACAAAACAAAACAAAACTTTTTTTTTTTTTAAAGGGACAGAAAGAGAAAGAGAGAGAGAGAGAGAATATCAACTTTATTTAGTTTTTCATGTGGCTTTCATTGCTCCGGCACTTGTGTACGTGGTGCTGGAGTTTGAACCCATGTTCCTGCACATGCCAGAGCCACTGCTCCAGCCCTTGCTTCTTACTTTTTAATTATTTTCCATTAATTATAAATTCAGGCATCTGCTAGCTGATTGGCGCTAGTAACTGTTTCAGAAGTTTGAAGAGATCTTGGAAATAAATTTACTTAATCTTTTAAAAAACAGACTTGAAACATGTCAAGTGATGGTGGCTTCCTGTGACTGGCTTTTTTCACTGCGCACACTTCTGGGTTCACTCACACAGCAGGTAGCAATACCTTATTCCACTGAACTGCTGGGTAACATTTTGTTTTACAGATACAAGATGTTTTGTTTACTCATGTATCAGCTGATGGACATCCGGGCTGTTTCTAATGTCCTGGTTGTTCAGAACGCTGCTGCTATGAACAACTGCGTAACATTCATTTGTTATTTTACATGGGAAGAAAGTCTGCCCAAGGTGTTTCCAGCAACTTAAGGCTAGATTTCTGATCCAATGCTCTTAACGTTCTACAGGACAGATAATTATGAGCATCCTTCTATCTTGAGAGTTATCTACTAAATCAGAGCACAACTCTCTCTGTGAGGGCAAAACCATTTTACACCTAAGATCTGAGAGAACACCAGTCTAGTCCACTGAAAGTCAAAAGCAAAAAATCCACCATATTCAAAGTAGTGGTTTTTATTCTTATTTTTTAAAGAGAGAGAAAGAGGGAGAAAGTAAGAGAGTGAGAATCAATTTTATTTATTTTCTCATCTGGCCTTTGTTTCTCCAACACCCAGTTGTGTATGCGGTGCTGGGCTTTGAACCCGGGTCCTCATGCATGCCAGGCAAGCTCTCCAACCTGAGCCACTGCTCCAGCCCCCAAGGTTATGTTGCTAACAGATAAACAATGGCAAGGTAGAATTTTCGCAGTACTGTGGCTTCCTACACACCCTGCCCTACAGTGCTGGCATCGCACACTCTTCTTCTTTCTAGAGCACTAGGGATTAAACCCAAAGTTGCTTAACCACTGAGCCACATCCTCAGCCCTTTGTTATTTTTTCATTTTGAGACAGGGTCTCGCTAAGTTGCTGAGGCTGTTCTTAAACTTGTAATCCTCCTGCCTCAGAGTCTTTAAGCGATTACAGGTATGCACCACCTCGTGGGTCCTAGACACATTATTCCGGTGGAAAAAAGTCAAATTATCTAGCATACAATGTTTAAATAAAGTCAGTAGCTAGCCAGAGGAGAATGGAGCTTATATCCAAGTCACCATTTAGTCCCTTTGCTGAACGACGGAAAGGCAATTATCCTATCTTGGCAGGGATGTAACTTCACATCACTCTTCCACAAGAGACCATTCAAAATGGAAAAGCACGTAGCTTCAGCAGGGCCTACACCAAAATCAGCACCCTACAGAGAAGACTCACATGACATTCACCAAGTGTTCCACACTTACTGAACGTCACACAGCACCCCACAAACGTACAATCATCACATCAATCAACAATTAAGGAGACACTGTGCTCATAAAGTTGTATAATTAAAATAATAAAGAAATGTACATTTTTTAAAAAAAAATTAATGAAAAAAAGAAATCAGGTTGTTAGGGCAAATGCAGCCTAAGTAAAAAGAGAAAACAAAACAAAACCCAGGATTTTATACATTATCTTTCCCATTTAATTAGAGAAAACAAAACAAGCATTAAATGTCTGAGAGAATTTGAATGGCCCCTGACTGTAAGGGATCTGAGAGACAATCGACTTTCATAAATAAGGCACAGGAGCCCAGATTAGACACTGACATAAACTCACGCACGGCCTGGTGCCAGCTGAAAAAGCTCTGGCCCTAGTTAAGGGGAAACTTTTGAAGCAAAGGACAGTGGGAAAGTCCTATGTGGCAGTGGAGCTGACCTTCGCTGGGGACCGCAGGGCCTAAGGCCACGTGGATGCGGAAGGTTGCTGAAGCACTGGTGGATGTGAATGACTTTCCAAGGAGCTCTGCCCCATTCCTGCAGTGGAGGGCCTGTGGAGGGCTTGCTTCCCCCTGCCTAAGCTAAGAACTAGTGTCACCTGGCAAGCGATGCAGGTCTACCTGCACTCTACCAGGGACTTCATGCCTCAAGGAAAGCTGGATGGGAATTCTATACCTACTAGTCAGTTCTCCATGCGAAGAAAATGTCATAGGAAAAGAAGCGGAAAGGGAAGATGGGACACTGAGAGAAGAGCAGGGGGCCACATGAATGCTATGAACAAGTGCCCGAGCTGTCTAGCAAGGACAGCAGGCTGTGTGACCTGGTAGAACAAAGCCAGGATGGGTGCGAGTGACAGAGGCCAATCTAAGTTCAATGTGGAAAGGCCTACGTGGCCCTACGTAACTAGCCTGGTTCCTGCCCCTCCTTCACTCTAGGAAGGTCGAACTGGCCCTGGGTATCCCCACAAGCCAGGCTGGGCACTGCTCTTTCTCATCAGTACAAACAGCCCCCAACTCATGATGGGTTAACTTTTAATGTTCAGACTTTTAGGGTAGAGGACACAGATCACTGACTCTGTGGAGGCCACTCTTCAAAAGTGAGTCTGTCCCGGCCTGGCAATAACATGGTATGATACTCTACTGCGACACAGGTGGGAACAGGGGCTCCAGAGTGCTGTGCCAAGCCACCGTGTGCATTGGCACAGGGATGTTCAGTGCACCTGTGGCAAGATGTGCTAAACCATGGCAAGTCAAGGAGCAGCGCTGCAACTGTCTCCCTGTTTGCAGGATTTACCGCTTTGAAAGCTACCTCCACAAAACCTCCAGATAGCACGGCACACAGTTATTACGGTTGTGAAAGGAACGGGAACAAGGCAAATCTAAAATTAGGGACAAACATTCTGCACTGGATAAGTTGGACTTCTCTTTGAAATTCCTGTCTTTGCAAGTCATCTTAAGCAGAAATCTAATACACAAAACGCAAAAACGGAAATACTAGCTATTTTAATGAAGGGAAATGAAAGACAACTTCATGCAAATTAGCATAAAAGAACAACCGGAAGCTGGGAAGTGGCTCAGTGGCAGAGCACCCCCCTAGTCTGCACAAGCCCCAGGGTTTGATCCCCAACAGCACAAAATCAAAAAACCCATCAGACAGATCACACAGACTGACAGAGAGAGGACAGATGCCCAGAATGTGTCGGTGACTGAAAACTACAGAATGTTGCAGTAGAAGGGTTCCAGTCTATGAGAAGCCAATAAAGCTATCTTCCACACAGAAAGCACATCAAGGGGCTGGAGCGGTGGCTCAGAGGTTGTGGCGCTTGCCTGGCGTGCACAAGGACGCAGGTTCAAACCCCAGCACCACACACACAACGAAGTACCAGAGCAACAAAAGCCGCATGAAAAACTAAATAAAGTTGATTCTCTACCTCTTTCTCCAAAACAAAACAAAACAAAACATCAAACTACTAGGAGATAATAAAAATAATACTTGTGGGGCAGTTCTGTGAATTGATTTACCTGCTGTTTGATTTATTTATGATGTGCATCTTACATTTAAAACTAAAAAGCCAGGAGTGGAGCAGTGGCTCAGTGGCTGGAGCGCTTGTCTGGCACGAGGACCCAGATTTGAACCCAGCACCACATACACAGCTAAGTGTCAGAGAAAAAACACCAGACGAAACAAATAAAAATAAACTGTCTTTCTCCCCTTCTCTCCCTCTTAAAAAAAAATAGTAATAATAAATAAATAAAACTAAAAGCCAGCAAACTGGACAGCTACATACAAAAAGACAAAAACAAAAAGCCTGAAGGTGGACCCTTACTTTATGCCATTTACAAAAACTAATTCAAAAAGGATCAAAGACCTAACTGTGAAATTACAGTCAGAAGGAAACAGAAGTGAAAAACTTCAAGACATTTAATTTGGCAGTGATTTCTTGGATGTGACACCAAAAGTGGAGGCAAAAAAAGAAAAATGGTCCACTGGACCCCACCGAGATCAAGACAGCGCCCAAGGGCAGCGCCCACAGAGGGAGACGCAGTGGGAATGGGAAACTACATTTGCAAATCACAGCTGATAAAGGATTTTTTTTTTTAAGAGAATCAATCCTCTGTTTCTCTGACAACTTAGTTGTGTACATGGTGCTGGGGTTTGAACCCAGGTCCTCATGCAGGCCAGGCAACCACCATAACCACCGCTCCAGCCCCTGATAAAGGATTAATAGCAAGCACATGCAAAGAATTGCTACAACTCAACCAAATGACCCAGTTTTAAAATGTACGAAGGACCTGAATACGTATTTCTGCAAAGATAAACAACCCTCAAAACAGCGCGTGAAAAATGTTCCACATCACTACTCTTTAGGGAACTACAAATCAAAAACCACAACACCTTCTACCCCCTAGGAAGGATGCTATCAAAGACACAGGACCCAAATACTGGCAAGAACTCGGAGAAGCCCAAGCCCAGAACACGGCTTCCAGAAGCCTGTAAGCTGGTAGTCACCGTGGATGTGCACGGCAGGCCTCCAAAAATCAAAATCCAGTCACCCAGCAACTCCATTAATTCTCAAAAGAATTAATATACATATTCATAAACAGATTAGGGTTTGTCTCTAATCCTAAAACCCCTGAACCTTCCTGATTTTCTTTTCTTAAACATAAGCATCCTCCTCTGATCACACATGAATTTATGCTACTGAGGCCCCTGGACAGATTCAGTTTGTGGCTGGTGACCAAAAAGACCAAGTGATTAGAGGGCTAGAGTTTTTAGCCTTCCGTACAACTCTAGGAAGGCATGAGCCAGGGGCCTCAGTGTGGGTGAACGCATGTGGCTGCTGAGAGGGTGGACGTGTCCAGAGAGCAGGGAAGCTTGCCTTGTCCAGTGCCTCTCTTCCTTCCGGCTGACCCTGCTATATCCTTCCTGGTTGTCCTACGCAAACTGCCTCCCTGAGCTCTGTGAGCCATTTTAGCAAACTACTGAACCTGAAGGGGGGTCACGAACACCCTCAATGAGCCAGTAGAGGTGACATTTTGGGACTTTTGACGGGCATTTAGAACAGTTTTATGTGACTGAGTTCTTTAACCTGTGGAACCCAACACAAACTCCTGAGTAGACAATGTCAGAACTGAACTTCAGCTGATTTTGGCAAAGAGTTGGAGAACTGCTTGCTGTGGAAAAAACTCACATTTGGTGTGAGAAGTGTGGAGGAAAGAAAGGGCTTTCTATCACCACAGAATAGAACAGTATTAGGTCTTCAAAACAAAGGGGGCTGTGGCATGCACAGTAACATGAGTGGACTTGACACCGCTGAAACGAGAAGGGTCCAGTGATGGACGGCGCGATGTCTGCACGCCAGATGAGAGCCCTCAACAGCACGGCATAAACACAATTCTACGCTGGATCGAGAAGACGCGCGCACCCTGACCAGCACCCACAGCCTTAGAAAGCTTCGAAAACCACACGTGGATTCTGCAGAATAGGAACACGGGCGCAGGGAAAATGCTCCCCAGTAGCTGAACGCTGCATGGAGAGACCATTTCAAAACCAGATTACAGGGGCTGCAGCGCTGGCTCAGCGGTTATGGCCTTGCCCAGCACGCGTGAGGACCTGGGTTCGAAGCCCAGCACCACGAACACAACGAAGTGTGGGAGCAAAGAAAGCCACATGAAAAACTAAGTAAAACTGATTCTCACACACAAAAAAATCTCTTACACAATCATAAGCTACATCTTTAATAACCAAATACCTTTGCTTCCTCTGCCATTTTTTTCTCTTCATCCGCCTCCTCCGTCTTTGCTGGATCTTCACTTTGGAGTTTTCGTCTCCTCTGCTTGGGAGCCATGAAGCCTTGGAGAAACTTCTTTATGACGCTGGCCTGAAGAGCAATGACACACTCACCAAAATCCTTCAGTTTCTCTAAGGAAACGACCTGCAAGAAATAATTTAAAAACTAGATTGAAAGAAGGCTGTGAGAAAGACCAACGCAGTCATATTTAAATTCAAATCAACCGAGACTCAAATACTGAAAGGGCCGCATAATTCACCTGTTCTCTTAGTTCACTGGATAGATTACGCATTTAAAAGTAGTCGGCTGGGGGTGGAGCGGTGGCTCGGCAGTTATGGTGCTTGCCTGGCGTGTGCAAGGGCCCGGGTTCAAACCCCAGCACCAGGTACGCATCAAAATGTTGGAGCAAGGAAAGCCACATGAAAAACTAAATGAAACTGATTCTCTCTCACTCTCTCGCACTGCCATGCTCTGAGATTCCAGAAGCGGTGGCTCCACTGGGCTGTACATTCTCCAGGCAGCCACTGCAGCCCTGCCACCCCCGCCAGGCCTCGCTACTGCAGGCAACACTGGCCCTCAAGAACTTCTAACAGCACCGTGGCAACCGAGTTGGATTCTGGGTTGGAGCCATCATTTGAGGCTTCTCTTGTTAGTCGGGATTATGTCAACGGCATCCATGAGGAAGAAATTTGAGCTGATGTTGAAAAGTGATCCAGAAGTTTCTGGATATCGCAGGGCAAAAAAAAATTTTTTTTCTACAAAAAAGATTGCAGTTGTCTGTCCAGAAACCAAAGGAAGTAATCAAAGAGGACATCTCTGAAGTAAGGCATGAATGGCAGCTGGAGGACACTAACCTGCAGCACTGGGTCCCTTGGATCTCCTGGGCCATCTTGAAGCAGGCACCAGCAGACCTCCCTGTGCCTACGAAGGAGACCCAAGAGGGGTCTGGCCTACAAGGCAGACCCCTGTGGACAGTTTTGCCAAACATCCCTGTGAGGACATGGCATTTTAGAACTACCTGCCAGAGAATAAGTTGGTATGTTGCCACCTAAAAATTTCCAGCAATGTTTATGAGCTGTTAACTACTTGAATACTTTTAAAAATGCTTATGGTATGGTGAATGAAGTGAGAGGGCTTTGTTTTGATTCGTAGCAAAGTCTACACTATTAGTTTGAAGACACAGATTCTTGCTTTTTTGCTTGTTTATAAAATTTTGTTGCCCCCCCCACAAAGACAGAATCAATTTTATTTAGTTTTTCATGTGGGGCTTTCTTTGCAGACACTTCATTGTGTATGTGGTGCTGGAGTTCGCACATTCTTGCGCATGCCAGGCAAGCACTGTAACTGCTGAGCCACTGCTCAGCCTGTTTATAAACTTCTTAAAAATTTTTATGACTTTATATGTTTTTTTTCCAGTTTTTAGTTTGTCATCATCTAAGGGGAAAAATTACAACCTGAGGGGAAGAAATACTGTACTCTGAGAATCAGGGGAGAAGGAGTTTGCTTGTGGGCCTTTTATAACTACCCATCCATGATAGTATAGAAAAATTTGCTGTTTCAAAATTCTGAACTACCTCAAGAGGAGGAATCTGACGCAATGCTTCTAAGGCGTCCAGAACATTAGAGAAAGCAGATGCTTTGTAGATGGATCAGAAAGAATCAAAATACGCTCGGTTCATGTGACAGTAGTACAGTGGGTCCCTGAGCTGAGGCTGCCTTTCACTTGGGTAGGGTCATGTCCTGCGTAGTGCTTACTCCGCAGTGATGAGCTGGTGTAACACAGCTGACCTCTCTCCCTAGCACCACAGCTGGACACCAGTGAAACAGGAAGGTCAAAGCCTAGTTTAATTCTTTTCCTCCCGTTGCTTGTGTGTTTATTTGATCTTTTGGAGTAAGAGCTTATATAAGGATTTGATTCCAAGGGCCCAGGGCCTCGGGGTTGGCCTCCGCTGCTTCACCGCCATAGAGAGCAGCTGACCAGCCTCGTTTGGGGAAGGTACTCTCCCTCCTGCAGGAGCAGGCTTTTCTCTGTGCTATGCACCTTAGTGAGAATACGTCCCTTCACCCAGGATGGCACTCCACTGTCTTCTGAACAGTCGGCAAATCTGTGGTTAGGTGTTTTGATTTGTTCTGTTTTCTACAGCCCTGAAAATCCCTCCTCATACGTGTGGATATCTACTCATGTTCCTGGGCTGGCCTAGACGCCACCTGGTCCACGAAGCCTCCACTTCATGCCATGGTGCAGGACAGAGTCGGGGACAGTGAGAGAGAGAAAGAATCAATTTTGTTCAGTTTATCATGTGGCTTTCATTGTTCTGAAATGTCACTGTGTACGCGGTGCTGGGGTTTGAACTCGAGTACTTGTGCATGCCAGGCAAACGCAGTAACTGCCGAGCCACCGCTCCAGCCCTGGTGCAGAGTGTTAAATTCTTTCGCGTCTTTGCTCAGTTCTTCTTGTGGGTAGTGAATTCTGTTTCCGTGCCCCTTGCTGCAACGTTTGCCCAGGGGAACTAGGAATTACTCCCCTTGAATACATAAGAACACGTGCTTTACGCAACGCTTTGTGCTCATTCTGTAAGACACTTATTACTCATTTTGTTTGTGTGCTGTGTGCTATTTGGCTTGTGGACCTAGGACCTCTGATTATCAGCCCGAGGCCAGCAGTTAGAATGTATGGATCAGGGGCTGGAGCGGTGGCTCAGCAGTTACGGCCCTTGCCTGGCATGTGCAAGGATGCGGGTTCGAACCCCAGCACCACGTAGAGAATGAAGTGTCAGAAAAACAAAAACCGCATGAAAAAATAAATAAAATTGGTTCTCTCCTCTTTCTTTCACTGTCCCTCTCTCTTAAAAAAAAAAAATTAGGTCAAAACTTTTCTTTTGGGGGAGAGAGAAGAGAGGGAGAGAAAGAATGAATATCAATTTTATTTATTTTTTTCATCTGGCCCTGTTTCTCTGACACCTAGGTGTGTATGTGGTGCTAGAGCCTGAACCTGGGTCCCTGTGCAGGCCAGGTAAGCCCTCCAACCGCCGAGCCACTGCCCCAGCCCCTTAAAAGTTATTCTTACTCATAACGTTTTTGTTGTTGTTGTTCTGTTTTTTTTTTTTCAGGGCTGAAGACTGAACTCAGGGCCTTGCAAGCGCTCTGCCACTGAGCTAAATCCCCACCCCTACTCATAAAGGTTTGATCTGGTCAGCTCACGCGAGTTAAACGCTCTGACTAGCAGCGTTAGATTTCTTTCTTTTCTTTTGCAACTGAACCCAGGAGCACTTAACCACTGAGCCACATCCCCAGCCCTTTTCATTTTGAGACAGGGTCCTGCTAAGTTGCTTAGGACATTGCTAAAGTGCTGACTTTGACTGTGATCCTCCTGCCTCAGCCTCCTGAGTTGCTGAGATTACAGGTGTGCACCACACCTGACAGCTTTAGGTTTCTGGATTAAAAACATAAATAAACTAAGTTTGGGGCAGTCTTTCAATAAGAAAGGTGTTTTCTTCGAAAAGACTGGAAACTGTTCCACTTGGTGCTTGATGAAACTATTTTGAATTAGTATGTACACAAGTTACTGCCATTTCTTTTCAAAAAATGATCCTTCAGCAAAAAAATTCTCATATACACTGCACACTGCCTGTTAGTCACGCAAGGCAAACCAATTTAAAACTTCCATTTTACAGCCAAAAAGACATATGACCCAACACCCATAAGATGGACGCATGGATCTTGCAGTGTGGGCAACTGAGAAATGTTTGTTAAATTTGATAAGTATGTATACAGCTGGGTGCGCTGGCACATTCCTGTAATCCTAGTGGCTCAGGAAGAGAGCAAGTTCAAAACCAGTCTCAGCAACTTAGTGAGGCCCTACTCAATGAGACCTGTCTCTAAAATAAAGAATAAAAACAGGGGCTGGAGCGGTGGCTCAGTGGTTTTGGCGCTTGCCTGGCAAGCACGAGGACCCGGGTTCAAACCCCAGCACCACGTACAAAACTGAGTGTTGGAGCAACTAAGACCATGTGAAAAACTAAATAAAGTTGTTTCTCTCTCTGTCCCTCTCACTGTCCCTCTCTCTTAAAAAAAAAAAAAAAAGAATAAAAACAGGCTGAAGATGTGGCTCAGCGGTCAAACGCCACTGGGTTCAATCCCTAGTGCCAAAAAAGAAAAAATAAACAAATAAAAAATAAGTAAAACATTCAAAAAAATAAAAAGTATGTATACAGATCCTTTTTGGTTCATAAACCATGATGATTGGGTTGGGAAGTCACTATGCCATGAGAGATATGCCTCCCTTTAAACCTTATTATGACATTGGCATATTACCTATCTGACATGGAAAAAAAAGTATGTAAAAATGTGTTGTACTGGAAAAATGACCAAAATCATCTGGGTTCAACAATTCTTCAAAGAATCATTCACAATCACAACATATTTAAATCTGTTTTTCCAGGAAATGTACCAAGAATTCATCACTAGACTAGTTAAAATGAAAAAATTACATATGTAAGATGTTATATACAATTTGTTAATTCTAATAACAAAGAAACAGATATACAGACTATGAAAAGAGATGAAAGACATTTATAAACTAGAGAAAACTAAAAGATGCAATTGTTCACAAAAATTATGCAACTGTAAGAATGTAGAAGTCAAAAAGCCAGGTGTGACGGCATGTGCCTATAATCCCCAGCAGCCACGAGGCTGAGGGAGGAGAATCATTTCAAGTTTAAGGCCAGCTTGAGCAACAGGAGACTCCACCTCAAAAAAGGAAAAGGAAAGAAAAAAAAAGAAAGAATACATATGCCACAGTCACTCCTCAGCACCAGCATCAAGAGCCATGAGAGCTCAAGTCCCCATACAGGACGGCGACTGCACACAGCCTGCACCTGCTCTTCCATCCACCTACGCTCTAAACGGCTGTGAGTGCTGCCCGAGTCGCTGCTAGACCACACGGGTCTAGGGAATCAGCATGTCAAGCCGAGTTTGCACTGCACGTGTAGCTCTGACTGTAGTCAAAACTTTTTCCAAACATGTTTCATCAGTGCTCGGCTGAATGTGCAGATGTGGAGCCTGGGGACAGTAATCTGAAAAGACCCACAAACACCCGAGTCGGGAATTCAGTGGTATTTGCCAATCTTCTCTTCTGCTCTGGTGCGTAAACCTATCTAATGTGGGGCAGGGCGTCTCTTGAAACAGTCTCACCTACACCACTGAATGGTCCCTCAGAGCAGTAAATGGCCCTGAAGTGGACTCCACTTCACCAGCCTGTGCGAGTCCAGCTGACCGGGGATGAAGAACGGACACAAGCAGAAGGCACACACATCATGGCTTGAAGAACAGGCCCCACTGTCCACGCTCTTACCCGGGCTTCAAATTCTGATGTTTCTTCCACGTATCCAAGTCCACCTTTCTGAAGCCTTGTTGCAACTTCGATGAGATCACTCCTGAGAAAGTTTAAGAGCTCCTGGTTGCCATCACAGGATTTCAGACCCAAATTTGGTTTCCGAGCTAGATGAATAGAGTGAATAATGTCCTGGTACCTGCAAGATTTGGGGCAAAGTTAAGGGTGAAATAAAACATATTTGAAGGTGTTCTTTAAATTTAAATTACTTGAGTGACATGTTCTATTTCTAGAAGGCTGATTTAGATCTTTTCCTATTTCTCCCTGGTGTTAATAGTTTCAATAGTTTCATGTTTGTAAGTTTTTTTTTTTTTTGAGAGAGAGAGAGAGAGAATCAATTTTATTTAGTTTTTCATGTCCCTTTCATTGCTCCAACACTTGGTTGTGTACATGGTGCCGGGGTTAGGACCGGCATCCTCTTGCATGCCAGGCATGCTCCGTAAACACTGAGCCACCACTCCAGCCCCAATAGTTTCATACTGTGCATGCAAAATCTTAAAATTGTTCTTATTTCTTGCTTCACTCTAAAAACTATTCCTTGATTCTGTGTTGGCTAATGCTGGGGTCTAGTGATCGGTGCCTTTCCTAGCTTTCCCTAGTGGCAGCTGGTTTGTTGTTTGACTTGTTTCCCCCAAGTCCCCTAGAAGGTCAACCGTGGGAATTGCTGAAGAACTCACAGAAGCTGTGCTCCTCTGGAGAACCTGCATTTGCTTATTTGTTCCAAAAAACTGCCACCAACATGGGATGGCTTTGAATTGCCTACTGAGAACGTTTCACAACATAAAGAAATGTGAACCTGAGACAAAAGTGACACAGGTAACTTTGGCAGAGCTCAGCCTCCCACTGCAGCTGAACCCTTTGAGTCCCAGCAATAAAGATTCCTATCAGGCTGGGCGCAGTAGAGCACAACTGTAATCCCAGTGGCTCCAGAGGCTGAGGCAGGAGGATCCAAGCTCAAAACCAGCCTTAGCAATTTAGCCAGGTCCTAACTTAGTGAGACTGTCTCAAAAAAAAAAAAAAAAAAAAAAAAAAAGGCGGTGCAGGGAGAGGTTGGGGATGCAGCTCAGTGACTGGGTTCAGTAAGTGGTACCAACCCAAAACTTCCTACTGGGCGCCGTGCCCCCTGGAGACCACATGCTTTCCTGCGGCTTCCTGCACAGGCACTGCAGTGCAGCATCAGCTGAGGTGGGCACCAGCCCCGCCCCCGTGGTCACAAAGGCTTTCGCACTGTTTCCTTCAGGCTCTTCCTTCGCCGTGCCCCCTGCTTTCTCCCTCCGTGCTTCCAGAGCTACAGAGCCACCCTTTTATTGTCTCGTTTGATACAAGTGTCGTCTAGGAATACACTCACTAGCAGCTAAGATCTTTTTGGCCATTAAAGAAGAATTTATTATTAACTTTACTGCAGTCTGATGGCGCTTCTAATGTGCTGAGATGTGGCTCAGTATGTGCGGGTGCTCAGTCAAGGGACACAGCAAACACTCGCATTTCCTTGTGCTCCCAGCTACCCTCGCACACTTTTGCTCACCTTTTATTTACATCCTCCATCCCGTTACATGTGTTCTTGCAAACAGCACATGTATTTTTGATTTTCAAATGTGAACCTCAAACAGCTCATGAAACATCACCTTATCCCACTGGCCTCTCTCAACAGAAAACAAGTCAAATAACCACCATCAAAAGAATGCACAATCTTGGGCTGGAGCGGTGGCTCAGCGGTTACAGTGCTTGCCTGGCATGCATGAGGATCCGGGTCCAGACCCCAGCACCACGTACACAACAAAGTGTTGGAGTAACAAAGACCAGACGAAAAACTAAACAAAGCTGTTCCTCTCTTTCTCTTGCTCTCTCACTCTCCCTCTCTCTTAAAAAAAAGAGTGGACAATTTAGGGCAGAGTCACTAATATTATACAGACTTATGGAATATTATACAGAAAAGAACATGCAACTGAGTTGTGGAAAAGCATGGATGCCATTTTATAAAAATAATGGTCAGTAACAGGAAATAAATCCCAAGTTGTCTGGTATCCTTTAAAAAGTTCAAAACACGGCAGCATATACCCAAAGAACTGTTGGAGCAACAAAGGCCACAGGAAAAACTAAATGAAATGGATTCTTTCTCACTGTCCTCCTTTCTTTAAGAAAAGAAAAAAGAAAAGAAAGAAAGAAAAGAAAAAAAAGTTCAAAACAATCTGGACACAGTGGTACACGTCTGTAAAGTGACTCAGAAGGCTGAGGCAGGAGGAGGGCAAGTCTGGGGCTGACTTCAGCAATTCAGCAAGGCTCTAAGCAACTTTGTGAAACCCTATCTCAAAATAAAATATAAAAGGGCTGGAGCGGTGGCTCAGTGGTTGGAGCGCTTGCCTGGCATGCACAAAGGACCCTGGTTCAAACCCCAGCAGCACATACACTACTAAGGGTCGAAAAAAATAAAGGCCAGATGAAAAAGTAAATAAAATTGATCCTCTTTCTCTCTCCCTACAAAGATGAAGAACAAAAAAAAAGGGGTGGGGATGTAGCTCGGTGATAAAGTGCCCAGGTTGAATCTAGTACCAAAACAAAACAAACGTTCAAAACAAAGCAGAGAAGATTTTTTTGATTTTATCTTATTTTTATTTTTATTTATTTTTTGGTACTGTGGATTGAGGCACTTTACCACTAAACTATGCCACATACCCTTTTTATTTATTTTGGAGAAAGTGTCTCACCAAGTTGCTGATTCTGGCCTTGAATTTGTGCTTCTACCTCAGTCTCCCAAGTTGCTGGGATTATACATCTGTACCACCACAAGCAGCTACAAGGAATTTTTTAAATATTCAACAAAACAAAAGAAAAAAAAATTTTTTTTTGTCAGGGAAGGGGATGGAGAATTGGGGGAGGGGGCAAGGGAAAAGGGAGGGAGGGAGGCGGGAGGGGAAGCGGAGCCCCCCCCCTTCACAGCAAAAGAAAAAATTTTTTACTTTGAAACAGGGTCTTACTACATTGCCAAGGCTGGCAATGGACTTGAGGTCCTCCTGACTGAGCCTCCCAAGAGCTGGTATCACAGACACATACCACCATACCTGGCTATATTTTGTCTTTAATCGTGACAATCCCTAACCTTTGAGTAAAAGAATCTGACCTGATTGTATTTAATGAACAGGACAGGTCCTTTCAATCTACGCATATGCCTATGAAATGCTCTGACCAAAGAGGAGGAACATATAGGTCTGTATTGCTTTGTGGGTACTAACAATTTCTTTTGTCTTTCTTAAACTACCTAGACACGTGTGTATTAAGATAACAAGATTTTGAGTATAATTTTAATTAATGAACATTTCTTTAAAGTGGGGCTACAGTTTCTTTTTAATTAATAAACATATTAACAGACTAAAGATACGACACACCTATTACCAATCCACAAAGTCTGACAATACAAGAGTACGTACTAAATGATATTCTTTAGTAGAATTCACAGTACCCAGGTGTGGTGGTGTATGCCTATAATCCTGGTGACTCGGGATGCTGAGGCAGGTAGACTGCAAGTTCAAAGCCAGCCTCAGCAAGTTAGCAAGGCCCTAAGCAACTTAGCGAGACCCCGTTTCAAAATAAAAAGGGCTGGGGCTGGAGCGGTGGCTCAGCAGTTTCGGCGCTTGCCTGGCAAGCACGAGGACCCGGGTTCAAACCCCAGCACCACGTACGCAACTGTTGGAGCAACTAAGGCCATGTGAAAAACTAAATAAAGTTGTTTCTCTCTTTATCTGTCTCTCTCACTGTCCCTCTCTCTTTAAAAAAATAAATAAATAAATAAATAATAAAAAAAATAAAAAGGGCTGAGGATGTGGCTTAGTGATTAAGCACCCCAGGGTTCAATCTCCAGTACAAAAAAAAAAGATACAATAAAAATGGCATCAACATATCTACATGAAGTGGATGCTATTTTGCAAACAAAACAGGATTTTTATTTTGTTTCTCATTCCAGGGATGAAATTCAAGCCTTGTACATGCTAAGCAAGCACTCTACCAACTGAGCTACATCCCCATTCCTTTTTATTTTGTTAGGGTATTACTAGCTTGCCCAAGCTGACCCTGAACCTGTGATCCACTTGCTTCAGCCTAGGATTACAGGTGTATGCCATGGGTTCCAGTTATTTTTTTTTAAAGACATAATTCATATAATATAAAGATTCACCATTTTAAAGCTAATATTTCAAGGGATTTTATGTTTACAAAAATCATCACAACTACAAGCTTCAAAATCTTTACAACACCCTAAACAGATACCCATTCATATTGGCAGCCATTATTCCCAATATTCCCCTATCCCCTAGGGAGAATTCGTTTTATTTCTATGTAGCTGCCATTCTGGATGTTTCATATAAATGAAACCATAAACCAACTGGTACTTTATGTTTGGCTTCTTTCATTAATCATTACATTTTGTAGGGTCTCCCATCTTGTCTCAAAACTTCATTCCTTTCTTGTGGCTAAACAGCATCTCATCATTTAGAAATACCATAGTTTCACCCAGACGACGGTCTTCATGTTATTTTCACTTTTGAACGATACTGCACCTTGACACAACACTTTCATTTGGCACTGGGGATTGAGATCAGGGCATTTTTACCACGGAGCTACAACCCAGCCATTTTTATTTTGAGACAGGGTCTTACTAAATCACTGAGAGCCTTGCTAAGTTGAGGCTGGCCTTGAACCTGTGATCCTTCTGCCTCAGACTTCTGAGTTGCTGGGATTACAGGTGTGCACCAACGCACCCAGCTCAACAGAACATTTTAAAAACCAATCCATCTGGTACTGAACTTGCAAGACTGCCTCGTTACACTGAGGCTCTCAGCTGGCACAGGGCATGCGTCATTCAATAAGTAATCCTGCTACTCTATATTGTACATGACTTTTTTTTAATGTATTTTTTTTTTAAAGAGAGAGGGACAGTGAGAGTGAGAGAGACAGAGAGAGAGAGAAAGAATCAATTTTATTTAGTTTTTCATGAGGCCTTCATTACTCTGACTTGTTGTATACGTGGTGCTGGGATTTGAACTCAAGTACTTGCACATGCCAGGCAAGCACCGTAACCACCAAGCCACCGCTCCAGCCCCTACACATGACTTTTAAAGGTATTCTTTGCCATACAAGCATGATGTACACCAAGAAAACACCAACTAATACAAACATCAACGATTTATAGGAATTTTAAAATTTTTACTTTAATAGCTTATAAGTAAAAAAAAAATACTCAGATATTTATATCTACTAATGAAAAGAAAATATAAGAAGCAAAATAAAAATCCTTACCTCTTTTCTAGTCTCTCTTTAAGTTGACTTTCTCTTATTCCCTGAGGATGAAGGCAATTTAACAACTCATCCAGCTCCTTTTGACTATCACATAAAAACCTGTAGAGGCAAAACAGATCTTACAACTCTGAAGAAAAATTAAAGTGAAACAATAAAGGGATCTAGGGTTGGCGGTGGGAGCTGGAAAAACAAACCCTAAACCTGTGCACAGTCTAATATCTACATTTAGAATACATCATTGACTTTCCCATGATGCCTAACATTAGCTTTATCCTAGGACATTGGAGCTAGTGTTTCCTTACTACTGTATAAAATGAGACAAATTTTACGAAGTTAATAAGGACATTTGTCCATACACCTTCAAAAAGTAGCTAAAAGACAAAAGGTCATTAAACCACAGCTGATCACAGCTATTACAGTTAAAGCAACCAAAAGTACAAGGAGGGGCTGGAGTGGTAGCTTGGTGGTTATGGCGCGTGCCTGGCATGTGCAAGGATGCAGGTTTGAAACCCAGCTCCACGTATACAATGAATTGTCAGAACAACGAAAGACACATGAAAAACTAAATGAAACTGATTCTTTCTCTCACTGCCCCTCTGTCTTAAAAAAAAAAGGGGGGGGGCTGCGACACTGGAGTAGTGGCTCAGAGGTTGGAGCATTTGCTTGGAATATGCAAGGACCCAGGTTCAAACCCAACACCACATTCACAACTGAGTGTTGAAAAAACAAAGGCCATATTAAAAAAATAAAGTTGATTCTTTCTTTAAAAAAAAAAAAGAAAGAAAGAAAAAGGTAGAAGAAACCCTCCCAAAACCTATTTCCTTGCCCCCAAAAAGTAGAACTATGTACAAAGGAAGATTAATGGCTATGTATTCAACTAATAAAATATAATCAATAAATTTATTTTAAATTTAATTTCTATTTTATGTAAAGTATAATTATTAAATAAACAAGTGGATTAATAAAATTTAATTCAGGGAAAAAAAAACCCCTACATTCTATTCCAAGATCCAGGAGCATCCCTACTGCTACTTAAGATCTATTATGCAATATACAGTTACATTATAGAGGGAAAATCAAATTTCAAAAAATCAAATCTCTTTTTACAACTGTTTTAATATGTAAGAACTCAAAATAACATGATATGTCCCTGACAGGTATCATTACATAAAGTACTTTCTTACTGAACACTGGAAAAGGAGAAGAGCACCCAGATGAGTGCTCACATTACCACAGATTCTGGCCTTGCTTGGGTATGGTGGTCTCCACAGCTATTTCTACTGCTGATCCATGTTGGGTGTTAATAGTTGCATTTTTGCCTAAGTTTGCTTTCTTACCTAAGAAAAGATAAACATAGTTGAACACAGTAAATACCTAATTCCTAGTTTCAAATCAAAGCATCATGTGCCAAGTCCAAGAGCGAACAACACGGATGCTACCTATTAAATACATGACATACACCGTGCACGTGAAGCCTCCTGAACATCACACACAACATGCTATCTGAATCAGATGGTCTCCAAATTATGATGGTGAAATTTACAGTTTTCTCATTTTATGATGGCAGGAAAGTAACAGACATCAACAGAAACTGCACTTGAAACTTGTAGCTTTCCCCGAGTTTGCAATATTCAGCACACTTTCCTGCAGTGCTGGGGCTGCCAGCAAGCCACACATTCACAAGGGCCAGCAACGAGAGCTGCAGCGTGCTACTCTGCTGCTAAGCCACGCTGTCTGGAAGGACAGATGTATTAAACACATCTTCAACATATAAGATTTTCAGTTTCCAATGGGTTTATAGGAACACTGCCCCATCTTAAGTTGAGAAACATCTGTATTTACCTTCTACAGATAAATAGTTGTACAGTTCAAATTTTAAGAATTCTGCAACTTAGGGGCAGCAGCAGTGGCTCAGTGGTTATGGTGCTTGCCTGGCCTGCGCGAGGATGCAGGTTCAAACCCCAGCACCACATACACAATGAAGTGTCGGAGCAATGAAAGCCACGTGAGAAACTAAATGAAATTGATCCTCTCTCACAGTGTCCTCCTTTTCTCTTTAAAAAACAATAACAAAAACCATTATTTTGAGACAGGCTCCTGCTTTGTTGCCCAGCTGGACCTGAACAGCTCAGATCACTCGACCCTCTCGCTTCAGCCTGCCAGGCAGCTGGGACTACAGGTGCATGCTATGTGCCGACTTCCACGCATCTGTAGTTAGGTCTTGCTGTTGCTCCTTACCAGAATCTTACATGACATTTTGAACTCTGTCCGTCTTGCTTGCAGCAACACCCCCAGCATAGTAAAAACTGCTTTAATAAAAGATGCTCTAGAAGTACTGAATAAATAAATTTTAAGAATAGAGAAAGAGGATATACAACCTTGCTTTCTTGGTTCTATAACCTCAATCCTAGCCCCTAAAGCACCTACTAAGAGGTATTCAACAGACAAAATTTCAAAACTACTCCTATAAAATTTACTACTCAAATATCCTAATATTCAAGCTACCTTTCCACACTGGGCCTGGTAATCAAATGGGGTTGTCACTCAGTGGTAGAGCACTTGCCTAGCACGTGTGAGATGCTGGGTTTGATCCTCAGCACCACACGAAAATAAATAACATGAAGGTATGTGTCCATCTAAAACTACGGAAAAAAATTTTTTTTCAAGTTAGTTTCTTTTAGTCTCTATACATTCACAACCACTCACCTCACTCAAATTCTTCTAGTTTTTTAAGAAGGCATCAAAGAAACTTTTCAAAGGAAAAGATAGTAGTCCTTAATGTTGAGCCAACTCGAGAATCCCCTACTTAAAATGGTTTAACTTACGACTTTCAACTTGACCATGGTGCAAATCAACACAAATTCAGTAGCAACAGGGCTTCCGATTTTGAATCCTGATCTTTTCCCAAGCTAGCACTGCAGTCCTGCACTCTCTTGCAATGCTGGGCAGCTGCAGGGAGCCACAGCTCCCAGTCAGCCACACAATCAAAAGGGGAGCGCAGATCCTCTACACTGTGCTGTGCTGCTAAGCTGTGCTGCCTGGCGCTCAGGTATAGGCAATGCATTTCCACATGCAGTCTTCCCAATTTACGATGGGTTTATCGGGACACCACCCTGTCACAACTCAGGAGCATCTGTAGTAGGTGAGCTTACTTCTGGGACAATCATCTTCATCAGGAGAGTCTGCACGGTCTTTGCGGCGGTGGCTGAATCGGTAGTCAATGCTGTCATGGACCCAGCCTTTCTCAACGAACAATCCTGGGGCCTCATCTGAGAAGAGCCAGTACCTACGATCACAAGCAAACGCTAGCAAGACCACGAGCACAGCCGCCGGGCGGCCTCACTGTGGGACACGGCCTCGAAGAATGAGTCAGCGCTTAAAACCACAATTGATAGTGCTCAGAACTGCAGACCGCGAATACCGATAAGGTAAAGCAGAGGATACCAAAATTTTCTGGAGTCTGAGACTCAATGTCTATGATCTTTACAGTTTCTAATACTTTTCTATCTTCAGGTTCCACGCTGTGTATGTATTTAAAATGTTATTTCCAGGCTGGGAACTGTAGCTCAGTGGTCGCATGCTTGCCTAGCATTTGCTAGACTCTGGGCTCAGTCCCCAGGACTGCCAAAAAAACACACGTGGTGAGTGTGTTTGTGCACACAGCCAACTGTTAGGAACTCTAGATTACACTTCACCATGATTTAAGTTTCATATCTGTGGTATCTTCAAGAGCCAGAAAATGTCTTTTTCTTTTCTGGCAGTGCTAGGAGCAGACCCTGCGTGTTAGGCAAGCATGAAGCTACATCCCCAGCCCTGGAACATGTCCTTATTTGATTCTGTAACCAGAGCATCTGGTGGTTCATATTCAATAAATGTATTATATGCAATTATGTTTTCAATCAAAACTGGAAAACTGAACAGGAAAAAAATACCTATTTTAGTGCTTTAGACTGGCAACTAAATAACAGTCCCATAAGGAAATAAAAATCAAACATAGTAACTTACCTATTATGGTTTCGGTCTGTACCAATAGGAGTCCTTCGCATAACTAGCTTGGCCTTGGCGATTCCATCCTGGAAAGCCTTCTCGGCAGCTGCCTTGTGCTTCCGCATCCGTTCTTCTTCAGCTTCCCGTTCCAGTTTCACTGGTAAAAATAAAATAGTGCCCATTAGAAAGGAGATGCTCAGGGAACTTCATTTTCCCTTTTCAAATGCTCATCTATGAAATGATATGTAAGGCAGCAATTTCTATTTGGTCCTATAGATCTCAAATTTTTATGAGGACATCTACCATAGTCACAAGATCCTCAAAAAGATCAGGAGAAATATAACTAAGTATCATTTCAAAAGAAAACATATTTTAGTTCTGAGGAACTGGACGGTAATTCAGCTTAACATCCTTGACAAAGAACTGCGGAAGCTGGGACAGAGAAGCACACGTGGACACCATACTCAGTGCTGCTGCGCTTGCCTCATGCACACCGAAGCCCTGGTCTGCGTCCCAGCACCCGCCCCCATGCTACTCTACACTGCACAACCTTTTTCTAATTATTTGGAAAGTCACTATTATAAATGATGGAAAATTTTTTAATCAATTCACTTCTGACTATTCATCATAAGGGCTATGCTATGTTGACAGAAATTCCTTTCATCGCCTGGGTGTGGTGGAACATGCTTTAAATCCCAGAACTTAACAGGCTGAGGCAGGAAGATACCAAGTTAGAGGTCAACCTCAGCAAATTAGTGAGGCCTTAAGCAACTTAGTGAGACGCTGTCTAAAGAGACAAAATAAAAAGGGCTGAGGAGGGACTGGAGCCGTGGCTCAGCAGTTACGGCACTTGCCTGGCATGTGTGAGGATGCCAGTTCAAACCCCAGCATAGGATATACAAGGGAAGTATCAGAGCAATGAAAACCAGAGGAAAAACTAAATAAAAATGATCCTCTATCTCACTGTCCCTCTCTCCTTAAAAAAAAAAAAAAAAAAAAAAGTGGGACTGTAGCTGAGTGGTTAGGTGCCCTGGGTTCAATATCACCCACCCCCAAGAAAACCACGAGACAAAACCAAAAACAAGAACAAGAACAAGAACAACACCCCACAGTGAATCCAAGTGGGAGCACATGTCTGTAATCCCAGCAACTAGGGAGGCTGAGGTAGGAGGATCAAAACTTTAAGGGAGGGGCTGGAGCAGTAGCTCAGCGGTTACAGCGCTCGCCTGGCATGCGTGAAGACGCGGGTTCGAACACCAGCACCATGTACACATCAGGTGTCAGAGCAACAAAAGATACATGAAAAACTCCTTCACTGTTCCTCTCTTTAATAAATAAATATATAAAGATAGTCTGGTAATTTAGAGAGACCCTGGCCCAAAATAAAAAATATAAATAAGGGGCCAGGCATGTAATCCCAGCAGCTTGGGATGCTGAGGAAAGAGGAAGCCAGTGCCAGCAATTTTGAGAGGCACTAAGCAATTTAGGGAGACCCTGTCTCAAAATAAAAAATAAAAAAGGGCTGGGAATGTGGCTCAGGGGTTTAGTACCCCTGGGTTCATTTCCTGATACCAGAACAATGATAAAGATGACGATGATGGGCAAAAGATTGGAATATTTCTTCAAAGACACACAAATAACCAATATGAACATCACGAATCAGCAAGGAAATGCAACAAAATAATGAGACAGGTCCCAATTCATTCCTACTAGGATGGCTATAACCATGAACACAAAATAACAAGCACTAGCGAGGAAGCAGAGAGATCGGAACCCTCCGTCACTGCTGGCGAGACCACTGTGGCCAACAGCTTGGCAGTGCCTCAGCCATTCCATTCCCACACACATACCCAGAAGAAATGAAAATACATGCCTACAGAAAAACTTTTTGTACTAATATTTACAGCAGCATTATTCACAACCTAAAATGTTCACTTGTTCTCGAGAAGAGAGACGGTCCTATGAATAGTGTTTGTGGCACTGGGAGTTAACCCAGAAACACGCTACCACTGAGCTATGTCCAAAGTCATTTTTTATTGTTAATTTTGAGACAGGGTCTAAGTTGCCCAGCTAGCCTTGAGCTTGTAATCCTGACTCAACCTCTTAAGTAGCTGAGACTACAGATACGTGCCACTGCGCCTGGCTAGCATGTTTTACATGCTACAGCACGGATGAACTTCTGGAACCTTAAGCTACATTTTAAAACAAGCCACAAGGAATATAAACTTATTAAACAATTCCTGTTATGGTGCAGAATGAGGGGTCCCCCCCAAAGCTCATGTGTGAGATAATCCAAAAAGGTTCAGAGATGAAAGGATCAGGTAATGAGAGTGGCTCGATCCACTGATATGAACTAGCCGGTGGTAACTATAGGCACCCAGGGTGTGGCGGTAGGAAGTACGTCACCAGGGGTGACATTTTGTCCCTAATGAGCAGCGCACACTAGCGCTCTCTCTGCTTCCTGTTCCAAGTCCTGAGCTGCTTTCGTTTGCAACATCCTTCCACCATGATGCTGTCCACCTCACGCCCAGAGCTGAGGAGCTGGCCAACCGCGGACTAAACTTCTCAAACTGCGGGTCAAAATAAACTTTTCCTCTCCTAAGTGTCAAATCTTTTGGTCACAGTGACACAAAGCTGACTAAAACAATTCCACTTATAGGAAATTCTAGAATACGCATATTTACATAGAGAGGAAGTAGACTGGTGGCCACTTAGGGCTGGAGAAGATGGGTGAATGGGGTGACAATAAGCTAAGGGGGGTGGGATTTCTTTTTTTCTTTCTTTCTTTTCTTTCCCCCTTTTCGGTACCAGATTGAACCCGGGGTGCTTAACCACTGAGCCACATCCCCAGCCCTTTTTGTTTTGGGACAGGGTCTTGCCAATTGCTTAGGGCCTTACTAAGTTGCTGAGGCTTTGAACTTGCGATCTTCCTGTCTCAGCTTCCCCAGCCTCTGGAACCACAGATGTACACCACAAACAGCTGGGGTTTCTTTCAGAGGTGATGAAAACATCATACAATTACAGCAATGTCTGCACATATCTGTGAGTGCCTTTTACAACACTGAATCGTACACAGAAAAATGTGTGAATTTTACAGAATGAGATTAGCAAAACTTTTGTTTTATAAATATTGGGTGCCATTAAGACGCAAGATTTTTTAGTTGTTAAATATTAATATATAATTAAGGGGCTGGAACTGTGGCTCAGTGGTTGGAGCACTTGCCTGGCATGCACGAGGACCAGGGTTCAAACCCCAGCACCACGTACACAAGTAAGTGTCAGAGAAACAAAGGCCAGTTGAAAAAATAAATCAAATTGATTCTTTCTTCTCTTTAAAAAAAAAAAAAAAATTTAATGGGCTGGCACGATGGCTTGGAGGTTGCGGTGCTTGCCTGGCATGTGCGAGGACGTGGGTTCAAACCTCAGCACAATGTACACAACAAAGTGTCAGAGCAGCAAAAGCTACATGAAAAACTAAATAAAACTGATTCTCTCTCTCTCTCTCTCTCACTGTCCCTCTCTCTTTAAAAAATGAGAAAAATAATAATAAGGGAAAGATTATTACCCAGGTTGGCAACTGTGCTAGGGGCTTCAATCTCACCAGACATGAGAAAAGTGAGGCATGGGTGAGCAACTTGCCAAGAGAAGACAGCAAGTTAGGAGGCCGCAAGCCCAGGCCGGCAATTCCAAAGAGCAACCCGCTGTTTCCAATATGCCTTTTTGTGGGTTTGATCGTTTACCAAAGTCAGAAAAGATGCCAACATCACGTTAATTAATCATTAACTACAAAATGCCAGACTGAACACGCGTTCTAAAATGCTGCGAACCTAGGTCTGGGGCTGCAGCTCCGTGACAGAGTGCGTGCCTGGCATGGGCAAGGCCCTGGGTTCCATTCCCACCAACACACACACACACACACACACACACACAAAACCTGGGTGGTTGCAAACGGAAACACGGAAACGGGGATGACAAGCAGAGACCTGCCATTACTGACCGCAGGCTGCGCCTCTGCTCTCGGGGGACTTTACCTTTCATCTCTCTCTCCTGGGTCTCCCGTGCCCTCTTAGCTCGCATGGCAAGCAGCCTTCTGCTTTTCACAGCACTAATCATGTCCTCAGCTTCCACATCTACCTGGGGCTCAAACTTTATGATTTCTTTTTTCCGCTCAACTTTTCCTAGCCCGTTTTCCTCTTTTCCATTTTCTTTACTTCTGGCTTCCATTTCCTTCCGTTTCTGTTTCTCGGCCCTCTTCTTGTCGTTTTCCTCCTTCAGCACAGCAAGCCGCTCCTTCCACAGCTCTGCAGACATCTGCTGTCGGGTCTCCATGTGGTCTTGCACGGAGTACGTCATAAGGATCCGGTGGCACAGTGCTGTCAAGATCCGCAGCTTCTCCTCCGATGTTAACTCAAAAAACTCCGAGGTTTCCAGCTTCTCTAAGAACTCATCTTGTACCTCATTGTCCTCAAATGAGGCTGAATCTTTATTGTCATCTGCATCTGAGCCTTCGCTTTCCTCCTGAGCATCTGACCTGCGCAAGCAGAGCCGAACCAGCTCTGAAACAGAATGCAGGGTGAGTGGGATTTCCGACAGCTTCATTCCCAGTTCACCGTAGTCTTCGGCTATTTCATCCTGCAGTAAGGTCTGCAGCAGGATGACCAAAACTCGGTTCAGGTATAAAAAGCCTCCCTTGTCTGCACTCAAGGCTTCCATAAGGGACACAGCAGTGATGGGATACTGAGCATCTGGCAAGAGCAACCCCGAATAACAGCTCAAGAACTCCACCACCAGGGCCACATCCCCAAAGAGGGTGTTGGGCAGCCCTTCAGGGGTGTCCACCAATCTGAATGCTGGAAGGGCTCTGCCACTTAACTCTTGGTCCTCATATCGCTTTTGCTTTTCTAGTCTCTCAAGCATTTCCTTCTCTCTCCTTTCTTTGGCTTTTTCCTTCAATTTTTCCTTCAGTTCCTGCCGTTTTTTCTTCAGGTATTCTTTCCGCTGCTCTTCAGACATAGAGGCCCACCTCTTCCTATGCTCTAGAAGCTCGTAGCGCTTCTGAACAATAGCTCTCAGCTCCTCCGGGAGCCGAGCTCTGTCTTCGCTGGAGAGAAGGCGAGCCGTTTTGGAGATGACACAAGACAGGGCGCTCTTCTTGTCCTCCCTGTCTTTGTTTTCTTTGTAATAGGCAATCAGATGCAGGGCAGCAGGAGGCAAGTGTTTGTGAGGTTTACTGGAAGACCTAGGTGTGCTCCCAGAACTCCGAGGGGCTCGTGTCATCTTCTGAGTGCCTTTGGCCATGTCCAACAAAGTCATCTGCTTCATTTTGGTTTTCGGAGTTTTTAAAGCCTTTTTGGGAGATCTGGAACTCCCTGTGGACTTCTGTCCATTCAGGATGCCTTTGCTCCTGCCTTTTGCCTTCAGAGGCTTGTCACTGTGCTTCCCTGCCTTCTTGGCAGGTGGGCCTTTCTTAGGAATGTGAAAGTTAGCATGTAACTTGTTGGGTGACATCATCTTCATCACCTCTTCCAGGTGTTCTTCTGGACATCTGGAATTCTTTGAGTTCTTCACTTTCAGTGGTGAGCCATTCAAAGACTTTTTCAAGTGTACATGACACCATAACTTAGGGTTTAGTGGTGAACTCAGAGAACTGTCTGCCTTGGATTTCTTTGAGGGCTTCCTATCTGGGGATCCAGTATTCTTCCTCTTAGTAGAAGGGTTGAGAGTCATGTACTAGAAGAACAGGAAAAAAATTTAACTTAAAAAATTAAAGAAGCCATACAGTGTAAAGACCCTTAACCCCAGGTATTCAAATAAATCTACACAGTCACTTCTCTTCATCGACACTGTCCCTGAAAAAACAAAGACAGGACTATTAGGTAGTGGTTTTGCCATATCTATACAACAATCCCTTGATACCCCACATTTAAAAATCTATACTCTGTGGACTGGAGCGGTGGCTCGGTGGTTGTGGCGCTTGCCCGGCATGTGCAACTGCATGGGTTCAAACCCCAGCACCCACACACCCAACTAAGTGTTAGAGCAATGAGGGCCATGTGAAAAACTCGTTAAAAATTGATTCTTTCTCACTGTCCTTCTCTTAAAAAAACAAACAAACAACAACAAAAAAAACTATACTCTGGGGCAGGAAGCATACTCAGTGGTAGACCACCTATCCAGTATGAATAAGGCCCAGGTGCAAACTCCAGCACCAGGAATAAAATTCTACACTCTGAGATTAGATTGCTTGTTTGTTTACTTACTTAAGCGCTGAGGATTGAACACCGGGCCTTGCACACACCAAGCAGGTACTAGATCACTGATCTACATCACCAGCCCCTAAGAGTAGACATTTTTTGCTATGTGACTATATCTCTGTGTGAGTGCATAATTTCTTAAATATGATAATGAAATCCTTTTCCCTGAAAACAACACAAAAAACTATGCACAGAATTTCAGAGAAACCATCACATGTAGACCCCAGATAAGGAATACCTGAAAGACAGCAGTATCTGAGTAATTTCAGAAGTACTGCTCTTGGGTTGGGGGGCAGCGCGGTGGTAAAGCACTGGCTCAGCATACAGAGGCCCAGGGATTGGTCCCTAGTACTTCCAAGAAGAGAACTGCTCTTGAAGGAGCACTGGATTTTCATGCTGTAAGCTCATGCTCCAGATTAGAGCATGCCATGGTTTTTAGCAGAAAGTCTACAATTTAAATATTTGTCTAAACGCAAGCATATTTTCTTATAAAAAGTATCTGTAACTATAATAAAAACATAAACACTGCTGACAGATAAGAAAACCTCCTGACCTTGGCTTCCTTGTTTTTCAAACTCCTTTTGGTGTTCTCCCTACAACTGAAAAACTCATTTCCATGAATATATTAACTATGAGCTGTCTAAATTCTCATTAATTTCAGTCATCTCTCAAATTCTCTTCATCTAGTACACACGCTCTACAATCTTCCAATCTCACAAGTCAACAGATCCATTTATTTTATCACACTTTCACCACCCTCAACTTCTTCTCTTTTTTTCATTTTAAGAGAAGGAGTCTTGCTATGTTGTCCAGGATGGCCTTCAACTCCTAGGCTCAAGCAATCCTCCTGCCTCAGCCTCCTGAGTGGCTGTAACTACAGGTACACCACCTGTCTCTACTCATCTATTTTTACCCAGTTTCAATTCCAGTCAGACATTATAATCAATCTCATATAAACGTACAATTCTCTTATCTGTCTTCTTTGGTTGTATTTACATGGAAAACCATAAACCTGATTGCTTCACACTTTACTCCTGTCCTATACACATTCAATTTAAACATGGCTGTAGCTGGGGCGGTGGCTCAGTGGTTACGGTGCTTGCCTGGCATGCGTGAGGATGTGAATTCAAACCCCAGCACTATTCCCACAACGAAGCGTTAGAGCTACGAAAGCCACATTATTTAAAAAAAAAAAAAAAAAAAAAAAGACAAAATAAAAAAAATTTAAACATGGCTAGGACAGAATACACAATAAGTGGTCTCACTCTGATTCCACCACCAGGCATCTCCAATGGGTGCCCCCACGGCCCCCTACACATGGTATATTCCCTCAGTCCTCTTGCCTTCCCTCACTCTAGGATATGAATCTTCTCGTGGGTCCTCCCACACCTCCATCTCCACCACGAAGAATCAGTTAATAGGTTAGAAGCCAGTCCATTTGTCATGATACTACTGTTGCTTTATTTAAATGTGTACTTCAGCCAGGTGCACGTACCTATAACACCAGAGACTCAGGAGGCTGAGCAAAGAGAATCGTAAGTTCAAGTCAAGTACCTGCAATTTGGGCCCCAAGCAACAAAGTGAGACCATCCCAAAATAAAAAGGAATAGGGATTTAACTTGATGATAAAGCACCCCTCGGTTCAATCCCCACTGCCAAAAATAAAAAATAAAAAATGAAGAAAGAAATGTGGGGTGAGAGGATAGGGAGGATAAAGGGGGGATATATGATGTATGCATGTATGGAAGTATAACAAGAAATCCCTTCAGTATGTAAAACTATAATGAAAAATAAAATTTGTTAAAAAAGGAAGTATACATAAAAAACTTGATTTTAAGCTTTAAGAAATGTAATTACAAAGAAAAAATTTAAAAATTACAATTTAAAAAATGAATGAAATAAGCAGATAATGCAAAACTACAGCCTATTCCAGAAAAAAATATTGTAAGAGAACAGAAGACTAGATGACCTCCAGAACACCCGATTATTACTGCCAAAAGGAGCTATGCACACAAAAACTTCAGCTTTTTGAACAGACAGGTCTAACCTGAGAAAAGCAGCACATTAAAGAAGCCGCCTGGAGGGCTAGAGTGGTGGGCTCAGCAGTTGGAGTGCTTGCCTGGCATGTGCAGGGAGCTGGATTCAAACCCCAGAAACATGCACACAACTAAGTGTCAGAAAAACAAAGGCCAGATGAGAAAACTAAATTAAATTGATTATTTCTCTCCCCATCTCTCAAAAAAAAACCAAGATGTAGTCTGGAGTCACCGATAGTACAAAATAAGATTGCAGGCAAAGAAACTCCCACAGACTATAGAATATGAAATTAGGAGCCACTAAAAAAGGGGGACTAGCTAAGGTAAAGTAAAGAGAGAACACGGAAGAGCACCGATGCTGCTGTTAGGAGTAAAGCAGACAGGGGAAGCAAAATGTAATGAGCTGTGTCACATGCCAACGAAAACTTACACACCAGAGGTGGGGGTGCAGCTCAACAGGACAGCACCTGCCCAGCATGCTCAAGGCCGGGGTTCAACCCTAGCACCACACAACGAAATGAAACAGAACAAAAAGATGCGAACAGCAAAGACAAAATCATCAGAAACAAACTACAGCACAGCAACCCAAGACTGAGCAGAAATACAGTCTGCTCTGAGTGAGTAAGTTCTTCCTAAGGTCTCTCTCTTCTGGCTAAATTTTCCAACTTTAAACACCAACCTGCCTGGGGCTCAGTGGCTCGGTGGTTACGGCGCTTGCCTGGCATGTGCAAGTAAACGGGTTCAAACCCCAGCACCCACGTACATAACTAAGTGTCAGAGCAACAAAAGCCACATGAGAAACTAAATAAAAATTGATTCTGTCTCTCTCTCCCTCTCACTGTCCTTCTCTCTAAAAAAAAATTTTAAATTAAAATTAAAAAAACACCAACCTGCCATCTAATAATTACACTGGCTGTTGGTTGGCTGTTTCTGTGGCCTGATAAAAAATGGACGTTTTGTTTCCCAATAATCCTCAAGACAGGTTGACAAAGAGGTTTAGTGCTTAAGAGAACATACGCTTTACTCAAGAACCAACGTGGAATTTCCCTGTCACAGCTCCCCAGGACTAATTTGAAAATGCTAAAAGGAATAAGCAAAAGAGGTAAGCTATTTCACATTCCTTTCTCCTCCTGGTATATGATACCATCCGTACTTTAAAGAGAACAATTATATCAGAAAATACTCTCCAATACCACAGAGAAAGATGCATCACTACTTGGTCAGGAACTGAAAACAAGTTCACTGTATCCCAAAAGTGAACCATCCTGTTCACCAGCCTTGGAATATATCCTCAGCAGAGGCTTGCAAAATTGGTACATTTCTAATACTTAGAATGATAGGCTAGTAATTAAAGTTTGTCCTAAAATAAATTTATCACAGAAAAGGATAGTGACATGAGACTTTCATTTTTGGCATAGGTTACCTTTTAGTAGGGTCTATTACAACTAGATCATTTCTTAATTTTCTACTTGTATTTCTTCCTAGTTAAAAACATCTAAATTTAGAGTAAGTTTCTTTAACTTCTACTCAGAAGCAATAATACAATGTAGCCGGCTTAGTTATGAGAGGGTAAAGCTACCCATTTTACTTATAAGGTGTGTGTGTGTGTTTTTTTTTTGGGGGGGGGACAAGCCACACCATAAAATTTTATTTCTGAAAAATGAAAGAAATGAACTCACCCAACCCCCTCCCAACAGGCCGGCTCCCAGTGTGAGCGGTCCTTCAGTAACTGGATCACAGCATGGGGCATGCTGGGTAGCCACAGCCAAACGGGAGCCGGCATGACTGGACTCAGGGGGATCTGAAAAAGCACAAAACCACTTATGTGGTAAGGGTCTCCCCTATCCCCCCACTAGGCACAATTCATCTACTAGACTAGTGTAATGGGAGGGGAAGAAAAGAATGGATACCCAGAGCAGCAGTATGAAAATTTTTTGGTAAAGGCCCTTCCTAAAAGCCAAACAGTTAAACATCCTTATGAGTGTTCTCAGCAATGTGGAAGGTGGAAAAGAAATGAACACACACAATTCTACATTTGTCCTGTCAGCTGGAATGTGCTGCAACTACCAGAGACACCAAGACTGTTAGAGAAAGTAAAATAACAGGAAACCATTTGTAACCTCTCAGATGGTGAATTTCATGCTAAGAAGTATGCTTTAATACGCAAAACTCTAAACTAAAAAAACTCTGGCAATCTCCACCCTGACTCTGACTTCACTCTTCTCATGTTAGGAGTCTGAGGGCAATCTCAATCTCTACATGTCTTCATCAGTAAATTTGCTAAATGCGTTACTTTGAAGTATTTTTAAGGGGCTGGAGCAGTGGCTCAGCAATTACTGCGCTAGCCTGGCATGCTCAAGGACTCAGGTTCAACCCCCAGCACCATGTACACAACTAAAGGCCAGAAAAACAAGACCCAGAAAAATAAATAGTTGATTCTCTTTCTCTCTTTAAAAAAAAAAAAAAAAAAAAAAAAAGTATTTTTAAAAGGTTTTGAAAACAATAGCAACATATTTATACTTTATTTATTTACTTATTTTTTTCCGGTGCTGGGGTTTGAACCCAGTGCTTAGAGCGTGTTAGCCAAGTACTCTGCCACAGAGTTACATCCCCAGCTCCTATAATTCATTTTTTAAAGAACTTTTGACTTTGTCTATAACTCTCAACAAAACTTTAAAAGCCAAAATTTAATTAAGAAAAATCTAAGCCAGGAATGGTGGCACACACCTGTAACTCCAGCAACTCGGGAGGCTGAGACAGGAGGGTTGCAAGTTCAAAGTCAGCCTCAGCAACTGATTTTCTTTCTTTAAAAAAAAAAAAAAAGAAAAAGCTAAGCTGGGCACAGTGCTATATACCCCTATAAATCCCAACTACTCAGGAGGAACTCAAGTTTGAGGCCAGCCCAGGAAACTTAATGAGACCCTGCCTCAAAATACAATAAAAAGGGCTGGGTATTAGCTCAGTGAGTGGGGTCCTGGGTCAAATTTCCAGTACTACCAAAACAAAGAAAGTGTGTTTGGGGCGCACGCACAGGCGGTGGGGGGGTAATAGGGGGGATTGTCACTGGACAACTGGCAAAATTTGAGTTACAGCTATAGATTAAAGTCTTGTTCAGTGTTAATTTTCTGATTCTGATAATTACTATAGTTAAGTTAGAAAATATACTTATCTTTGTTTTTAAGAAATATATATTCAGGGGCTGAGGCAGTGGCTCAGTGGTTCTGGCATTTGCCTGGCAAGCACAAGGATGTGGGTTCAAACCCTAGCACCATGTACACAATGAACTGTCGGAGCAACAAAAGCCACATGAAAAGCTAAATAAAACTGGAGGGAAAAAAAAGGAACAAATACATATCCAGGCTGGGCATGGTAGCACATGCCTGTGTCGTGGAAGGATGAAGCAGGAGGATCGCAAGTTTAAAGCCAGCCTCAGCAACTTAGTGAGTCCCTAAGCAACTTAGAGAGACTGTCTCAAAATAAAAAATCAAAAGGGCTGGGGATGTGGCTCCACAGTAAAGCACCTCTGCGTTCAATTCCTAGTACCATCTCCCGCCAAAAAAAAAGAAAGAAAAATCAATATTCAGGCTGGGCATCGTGGTATGTGCCTATAATTCCAGCAACTCAGGAGGCTGAGGCTGAGGCTGGATGATCACAAGTTCAAGGCTAGCCTCAGCAACTTAAGTCCCTAAACAATTTAGTGGGAGCCTGTTTCAAAATAAAAAATAAAGGGGGTATGGTAGAGGGAAGGGTTGGGAGTATAACTTAGTAGTAAACTGCCCCTGGGTTACATCCCTAGTAACTCCAGTGCCCATATTCGGGTGTTCTTTAGATGGTACCCGTATCTGTACTTTCCTGGGTTATGATCATTTTCTTCTTCCACCTCTATCCAAAGGCTTCTCAATCAGCATCTATCATTACAAAGCCAAGGATGTCACGTAAGTTCAAGCGGGAAATGAGCTGCTAAGATGGCAGGTTTCACCTTGGAAGACAAATTATTTCACCAGCCAATTACCTAACAAATCATTCCTCCAAGTCATCAGGCCTACAAAAACAGTTATCCCCAAACCCAAAAGTCCCTGGCATCTTTCTCAACCAATAAACTTCTTCAAGGAATGAATTAAATAGTCATAAGCCCATGACATGCAATGCACCATGCTGCACTCACAGGATATAAAGTAAGACACTTCTCACAAATACACTGTAGCCATCACCACACTAAGCCCTACTCGGACAGCAGTCCTAAATTCCTGTCTGTCCAGGTTAATTCTGCACTCCCACCTAAGCTCTCTCCCCATCAGTCCTTTCCTAAAGCCGTTGCTCAGAATTTGAATCATCTTTCCAGGACTTGCCTTGCTCTCTAGCAATTGTACTCAGTACAGCATTACATTTTACAACAATTATAGAGAAGTATCCCATACCTTGGGAGAGGGGGGGGTCATATGAGATCAGCTTTAATAACCACTATATTATTCTAAACCTCCTCTAACTGAACAAAGAATCCAAAGCACTGCTGCATGGTCTACTTATCTGGGTTCTCTAATATTTTCTATCCTGGTGAATTTAAGAAAACTAATTTTACAGAAAGGATAAATAACATATGCAAAACAGGACACAATCAGTGAAATGTCAAACAGTGAGTATTGGGGAATAAGAAATTACTGTTCAAGGTACAGAAAACAGATAATAAAGATGCATATAAGCCCTTTGATTTTGTAAACTGGTATTTTATCTGAGTTTCCATTTCTAGGTAGAATCACTACCTTTTTATAGTCATTTAACATAAGCAAGCATGCACATCCTGAATTACAGCCAAATTTCCTAAAGCTAGTGATATATGCTCATTAAAAATTTTGACAGTACCAAATTGCCTGAGAAATTTCCTTGGAATGTAAGTAACTGGAACTCTAATTTCTGGCTCCTACAGAATGTGAGATCAGCATTTTTGAACTAATAAACCAGAAGACGTCTTATTCATAAACAGTAATCTTTCTATGTTACTCATATACTTTAATCACTAAATTGAAATACATAAAAATATAGCTGTAATATTTTAGAAGACAGAAGTATTTAATAATTCAAGTGATCTAAGGTCTAAATCCCATTCAAAGATGAATTTACACACAGCATTTTCAGGTAGTCAATTCTGTGGAATAACCACACAAAGTTGCATCACGTATCACGATGAAATGACACTGAACCCTGATTTCCCCTCAGTAAATACAAATATTTAAAATGAAATTTAGACTTACTAGTTCTATGGAAAATTTAGTCTTGATCTAAAAAAGCCAATTCCTAAATCTGTCTTTATAAGCCAATAATAAAAATGTAAAAGGGCCCAATAAATGATAATACTCAACCTTGCTTGTCTAGAATAATACCTTCTAAACGCTTTTAACTATGGGAGGAGGTCTTCACCAATGTTCTAGAGAAATAAAATTAGTTTTCAATATACTATTGTCAGCACAATTAATGTAACATAATTAAGATTGTTTACTTATTTAGTTATAACTTAAATTATTCTTCACTTTTCATTGTTAAAATAAAGGGTGTAGTTCAGCGACAGAGTGCTCGGTTAGCACGTGCAAGTCCCCAGGTTCAGTCCCCAGTACTGCCAGATAAAAGGCGGGAGGAAAGAAATCCTAAAGTCCCATATCTTTTTAATGTTTTTGTTTTGTTCTTGGAGTAGAGGATTGAATGAAGGCCTTAAAAATATTAAGCACAGGGGCTGGAGTGGTGGCTCGGTGGATACAGTGCTTGCCCGGCATGCACAAGTACACTGGTTCAAATCCCAGCACCCGCGTACCCAACTAAGTGTTGGAGCAACGAAAACCATGTGAAAAACTCAATAAAAATTGATTTATTCTCTCGTTTAAAAAAAAATATTAAGCACATACTTTCCCCACTGGGCTAAATTCCCAGCCTGTCCTAATCCTATTCTGATAGTCAGACCAAAATGAAGATATCAGCCAGTATGCTGGTAAGTTAAATTTATCAACAAAGAAACATAAGTGCTCTCAAAAACCTGTATTAAAAAAAAAAATCTTGGGCTGGGGATACAGTTCAACGATAGAGCACTTGCCCAGCATTTGAGAGCCCTTATGTTTGACCCCCAACACAGTCACCCCCCAAAAATTTTTATTTATTTATTTTTTAAAGATAGAGTGGGAAAGAGAGAGAGGGTGAAAATCAATTTTATTTTTTCAACTGGTTTTTGTTTCTCTGACACTTGGTTGTACATATGGAGCTGGGATTTGAACCTGGGTCCCTTGCACAAGCCAGGCAAGCACTTTAACCACTGAGCTACGCTCCTGCCCCCAAAAAAAATTTTATTGGAAGAACTTTGAGATGGAAAAGACGATGAGAAATCCTAAGCCAAGTCTTGGCTCTGTTAGCTGGTTCTAATTATTCCAGGCCTCAGATTCCCTACCTATAAAACAGTATACATATACTCCAAGACTTCACGCAAGTGCTCTCAAGACAAAATGAGATGACTCAAGGGGAATATCATTCCAAAGAGAGAAATGCTAGGTTTACCAACAAATCACACAAAGTAATGCACATTCTGGGGTTTTTTTTCCCAAGGCTCCCAGTAATAGCTGATTATCTTGCCTGACATACAAAACCCGTTTTCATTTTAAGAATGAATTCAGAGGGGCTGGAGCGGTGGCTCAGCAGTTACAGCGTTTGCCTGGCATGCACGAGTACGCAGGTTCAAACCCCAGCACCACATACACAACGAAGTGTCCGAGCAACGAAAGCCAGCCACATGAAAAACTAAATAAAGTTAATTCTGTGTTCTTCTCTCTCTCTCACTGTCCCTCTCTCTTAAAAAAAAAAAAAAAAAAAAGAATAAGTTCACAAAATACTTACATCCCATAAAGGATGTAAAGCAAAAAAGAACAGCTATATAGTTTTTTAACTTTCTCAATTATGCAAACACAGCAAAAGATAAATCAAATTAGAGAACTATTCAATGTGATCTCCCTTCTAACCCCAGTATCACAACCTATATGAGGACATGGATCTGGAAATTTTCAAATTCCTTATCTGCGGTTAGAATTCCAAATCTGGTCAGGTGCACTTGTGCATGACTGTAATCCCAATTGAGGCAGCAGGATAATAAGTCTGAGACTACCCTCAGCAACTTAGGAACTTGTCTCAAAATAATAAATAAAAAAGGCTGGCGATGGGGGTCAGTGGTATAGTGTCCATGGTTTCAATCTCCAGTACCAAGAAACAAGAAAGAAAAAGAATTCAAAATCTGCTGTAAATCTAATCCTATTGGAACCACCAGAGATAATGAACTCATCTACTAGTTTTTTACCTGCTATCGAAAAATTCAGTGACCTTACCTTATATGGATCAAGTAAAAAGTCACTGAACTTGCTAGGCAGGGAGTATTTCTTCACCAGCTCATCTTCGACCACCCAAGGCGCACTCTCACCAGTACCAGCACGTAAGGCGTTATGCCGGATAAAGTATCGAAGTATCTCCTTATTTGGTGGGCGTTCCGTACGAATCAAGCTATCCGCTGGCACATTGCTGATTATCTAGGTGAACAACAAAAATAACTCACCACTGGGATATAACAGGTAATTAACGAACGGGAACAAAAATTTGCACCCTTTCCCGAAAACTCATAATTCTACCTATAAAATAGGATTATAAATTAGAGGAAAAAGAATAATTTTTAGAGGCAAAATATCACTTTAAAGATATCACAAGGCAAATTGTCAATATGACCTTAAATTGTGTATACACTTTGAACCAGTAATTCTTCTAGTTAAGAACTGCCTTATCAAGCAAATGAATAAAGTCATCTTCAACTACTTACATATCAAAAACTGGCAAGGAGGTTGGGAATAAGGCATGTGCCTAGCATCTAGCATGCACAGGCCCTGGGTTTCATCCCTAACACCACAGGGGTAAAAAAGAAGAAAGAACGAGCGAGAAAATGAAGGGGGAGGGATTATTACCACAAATTCTTCAAAATGGGATTAATTTTTAAAATAAGAATGTGTGTGCGTGTATAAAGTGGATACGTTGCAGCCTGAAAAAATACAATGTTTCTTAGCCAGGACAAACTCATCCGAATCACCTAGAGTGCTATTAAAATGTAACTATTTGCCCCGCCAATCAACTTGATGAGCCAGAAGCAGCTGTGGAGGTACAATCAGGAACCTGCTCATTTAACAGATGCCCCTTAGTGACTCTCACACATACAACGATCTGAGAACAATGTTCTGGAAGAAAACTAAATGACATGGCAGATACTAGCCATACAGTAAATTTATTTATTTATTTTTGGTACCAGGGGTTGAACCCAGGGACATTCAGCCTTGAGCCACATCCCCAGCCCATTTTTCTTTTTCTTTCTTCTCTTTTTTTTTTTTTTTTGAAAAAGGGCCTTGCTAAATTGCTTTGCACTTGCAATCCTCCTGCCTCAGACTCTTAGGCACTGTGGACCTGTGCAACGATGCTCAGCATAACTTGCTTTTCAAATTTACTGTGGTGCACATCTGTAATCCTGGTTTAGAAGGTTGAGGCAGGAGAACTGCAAGTTCAAGGCCAGGCTCAGCAACTAAGTGAGAGTGGGGACCTAAACAACTTAGCAAGACCCCGTCTCAAAATAAAAAACAAAAAGGACTGGGAATGTGGCTTGGCAGTTGTCACTCTAGGTTCAAACCTCAGTACCAAAAAATAAATAATAAAAATAAAGAAGCAAGTTACAAAATAACAACATACAGGATATTCCTACTTTCAAGTCACTTAAGAGTTAACCACCGTTAATCAGGTCTCTAATCATCATTTATCTGAGTGTGGGATTAGAGATCATTTTTAAATTTGATTTGCTATTTTACGGTAACTAATATTTACACTACCTCTGAGCAAATCAATTTACACTCATCGATAAAACACGAGTGACAGGGAAGTGGGGATGTTAACCAGCTGCTAGCTGAATGCGAGGTAAGAGAGCTGAGAAAAATGTGAATCCGACATTTACCTTTCAAACATGAAGAAATTCTAGCAATCTGGCCATGTCTTTAGATCACTAATTATACAATACATGAGTCAGAATGGAATGAGTCTTGTCAATATTTGTTTTTTTTTTTCTTTTTAAAGAGACGGAGAGAGGGAGAGGAGTGAGAGAGAAAGAATCAATTTTAATTTATTTTTCCATCTGATCTTTGTTTCTCCAACACTTAGTTGTGTATGTGGTGCTGGGGTTCAAACCGTGTAGTCACACAAGCCAGGCAAACACCGTAACCACTGAGCCACCGCTCCAGCTCCTCTAGTCAATATTTTGGGGTGAGGGGAAAAAACCAATATAAACAAAGAGGCAAAAGAACTGAATTACAGCCTGGGTAGGTGGCACATGTGTGTAATTTCAGAGACTTGGAAAGCTGAGGCAGAAGGATTACAAGTTTCAGGCCTGGCTTTGCAACTTAGCAAGACCAGGTCTCAAAATAAAAAATAAAAAGGGGGTTGGGGATTTAGCTCAGTGGCAGAGCGCTTGCCTAGCACGCGCAAGGCCCCAAGTTTGGTCTTCAGCCCTGGGGAAAAAAAAAAAAGGGTTAGGGATACAGCTCAGTGGTAAGGCACCCCCGGGTTCAATCCCCAGTATCAAAAGAAAAAGTCTTGATTCTAGGCTTACTAAAAACATAAAAAATAGGGTTGGGGGGTATAGCTAAGAGGTTCAGCACTTTCCTAACGTGTGCAAGGCCCTGGGTCCTGTAGCACCATTAAAAAAAAATAAAAATGATTAAAAATACAGAAAAGAGGCACGGTGCTGTGGCACACAGCTGTAAGCCAGCTCAGGAGCGCAAACAGGAGGACTTCAAGTCTGAGGCCAGTCTCAGCAACTCAGCAAAACCCTGTTTCAAAATAAAAATGAAGAAGGGCTGGGGATATATCTCAGTGGTCAAATGCCTTCGAGTTCAAATCCCCATACAACAACCACCACCAAAAAAACAACAGAAAATACAAGAACAGAACATCACAGAATCAATGAAAGCAACAAAGGTAGTGCTATTTTAAGGATATTTACTGTTCTAAGCTATTAGTTCACTTTTGACACGCTCCCTTCTATAAGCACTAATTAGAGTGGATTCAACCTCTGAGCTTAATTATATTACAAATAACTCTAATTTTAACTAGGAAAAAGCTATTATTATGGAAAGTTCTTAACTACTGGAAACAGATTCTTAATTTTCAAACTGAGTTAGAAGCTCAAATGTGTCCTTACACCCTAGTAATTTCTACAAAGAAAATGCAAGGCGTCTGGAGCGGTGGTCAGCAGTTACGGCACTTGCCTGGTGCGCGAGGACGCAGGTTCAAACACCAGCACCACGCACACACCAAGTGCTGGAGCAACAAAAGCCACATGAAAAGCTAAATAAAACTGATACTCTCTTTCTCTCTCACTGTCCCTCTCTCTTTAAAAAAAAAGAAAAAGAAAAAAGAAAAGAAACAAAGAAAATGCATGGTCTGAGGGAAAAAACACATATATAATTTCACGTCATGATTCCTGAGACTAAACACCACCGTCTACATGCTTCTTTAGCACATTTTCTCCAAGAAAACCGTTCCTATGACAGCTCTTCAAGCAACATCTACCACACGTAAGAGTAACGTAAAGTGCCAACAAACCTTATCTTCGTTTTGCAGTTTCACATCGTATTTGTGAGGCAGAAATTTTGGAGGAGCCCATTTCCTTTCTCCTTTTTTTAATGAAGTAGGAAGTTTTCGTGGAGATCTACGTGCTCTGTCATCTAGTCAAATCAACAAAAATTAATGAAAACGCCTGTTTTAACTCTATCCATTCATTCATGAACAGTGACCTTGCTGAATACCCACTCCGCACAGACACTGGGTGACGTGGCCCAAGAACGAACTACTGAACTGTGACATGTTTCACCTCAAGGAGCTAAAGCTAGGAGGGGAGTAAACAAATGCCATGCCATGAGGTGAACACTACAATGGAGACTGGTAGGACATGTATCAAATGAAGGCAGAGCTAGAACTTCACTAAGTCTGCAAAGTGGGCACGAAAAACCTAGCATGACTTGTTCAGAGACTATAACCAATGAGGAGTGGGAGAACAGACAGTAAAAAACTCAGACTAAAGAGGGAAACTGAGGCTAGACTTAAAGGGATCCATATACCATTTAAAGAGACTGGAATTTTTCTTATGGGCACTAAGAAATCAAAGCTTTAGGTTTTTTTGGGTTTTGTTTTGCAAGTACTGGGGACTGAACCTAGGGGCTCTCTCCCACTGAGCTACATTCCCAGCCCTTTTTATTTTTTGAGACAGGGTCTTGGGAAGGTGCCAAGACTGGCCTCCAGCTTACAATCCCCCTACCTTAGTCTCCCAAGCAGCTGGAATTTCAGGCATGAGGCACTACACCCAGTTTAAAGAAGAAATTTTGTTCTAGCCAACTAGATGTGCATTTTTTTTTCAGGGCTGGGGACTGAACTCGGGGCCTTGAGCATGCTAGGCAAGCGCGCTGCCACTGAGCTAAATCTCCAACCCCTAGGTGTGCATTTTTAAAAGATCAACAGTGTGAAAAAATAATAAAATAAAAACAATTTCAGCAGGTACAAGATGAGAAGGTGAAGCTGAAAATAGGGAAATCAGAACATACAGTGCTAAATATCTGGATTAATATAAATGGGATGGAGGATGAAAGAAAGTCAAGAGGCATTTAGGACACAGACTTGGTCTCACTCAGAGGTAGGAATATTAAAGGTTTCCAAGGTTTCTGTATTAGGATCTGAGTACATGGTGGTGTTGTTAACTTAAGTAATGAAATGAAGAGAAAGCAGCAGATTCTTTACAGGTCTTGAGGGGACAAAAGTGTGATGATCAGTTCAGCCTTACATGCACGGCATCTGAGTGCCACCAGGACGTACAAGTTGAGGTACAGGTCTGGAATGAGTTTAAAAGTGTGACCTGAGCTTGGGAATCACCAGCTTACCTACATGTCAGGGTTTAAATTGTGGATATTACTGACATACAACAGCACGTAGAATGAAAAATAAAAAGAAGACAAAGGAAGAACCCTATGAAAATATCCAAGGAATGGCAGGGAAAAAAGGTAAAGAAACAGAATACTTAAAGCAGTAGGAAGTCACATGCAAAATAAAGTAGAAGACGTGACAGGGACCATCAGAGTCAAATATGACAAGAAACGTAAAGCAGACTAAGACAAACTCCAGACTAGGCAATCAAGAGGCCACACATAGCCAGGCATGGTGGCACAGGCTATATCCACAGCAACTCCAAGGCTGACGCAGGATGATTGCAAATTCAAGACCAACCTCTGCAATTTAGCAATGCCCTTAGCAACTTAGCCAGACCCTGTCTCAAAATTTTAAGTAAAAATTTTGGCTGGGAATGTAGCTCAGTGGTAATAAAACACCCTTGGGTTCAATACCCAGTACCAAAACAAAACAAAGAGGTCACCTGTAATCTAATTTCAGGCATAAAAAGACAGAACTTAGACCACAATGGCATAAGGAATAAACTGATGGACCATAAGTAGAGATAACATTTTCACTGCAACAAGCTGTACCCTCAAAAAATCTCCAAACTGGGGTTGGGGATTTAGCTCAGTGGCACAGCGCTTGCCCAGCACGTGCAAGGCCCCGAGTTCGGCCCCCAGCCCTGAAAAACAAAAACAAAAACAAAAAAATCTCCAAACTGTAGGTTTGTGAGCATTAATGAAGCTGAATAAATACAGTTTAAAAAAAATACTGTCTTGAACGAGTAAGAGATAAGAAGCTGATCGAGGAGTACATGTTATTCTTTTCAGAAAATGGGACTTGAGGAGCTGGAGCGGTGGCTCAACAGTTGCAGCACTTGCCTGGCATGCGTGAGGACACAGGTTAGAATCCCAGCACCACACAACTAAGTATCAGAGAAGCAAAGGCCAAATGAACAAATAAAGTCGATTTTCTCCTTTCTCCCTCTTTAGATAAAAAAAAAAAAGCCCAGCAAAGGGTGGGTTTGAGGCCTGTGTGGGCCAAGCGGGCATGTTGACAACATGGCTTCGCCCGTGGCATGTATAGTGTAATGTTCAATGCACATCCCTGCAGTTTCATACAACACCTTTAAAACAAAATTCTCTCCTAATGATGACTTAAACCCTGACACTCGAAGGGAGAATCAGCATAACCTGTAGGATCTTATTTGGAATTGACATCCTCTATTGTAATTTTATTTGCTTATTTTTAAATTTTTCTTTATTGTTTTCTTTGGAAAGAAAAGATGATGCTTGGGGCAAGGAGCTGTGGCTGCACAGTTTCCGCTTGACTGGCAAGCGAAAGGGCGTAGGTTCAAACCCCCGCATCACATACACAATGAAGTATCCAAGCAATGAAAGCCACATAAAAAACTAAATAAAATTGATTTTTTTCTCTCACTGTCCCTCTCTTAAAAAAAAAAAAATGGACCAGGGACCTGACTCAGTGGTTAAGCCCCTGGGTTCAAACCCTGAAACAAACAAACAAACAAAAAAGAGTAAGCAAACTTTGCCATTTTGAGTAGTTAGGAAAGAGCGCTCACACTTCTAAGCAACTACAGGAAATGATTTCTCAATGGTCTTAATTAGTTAGGAGATTTCAATCATAATCCATGGAGCTGAAGCTTGGCTCAGCGGTTGGAGCGCTTGCCTGGCATACACGAAGACCTGGGTTCAAACCCCAGCACCACATACACAACCAAGTGTCAGAGAATTAGAGGCCAGATGGAAAAATAAATAAAACTGATTCTTTCTTATTCTTTCCCTTTCTCTTTAAAACAAATAAATAAATCATAATTTGCTTTGTGGATATTTTGATTGTTTTCTGAATCATAAATGAACAAAATCATTGTCTATATAAAAACAACTATGAATTTAGTTGCTCTGAAGATTTCTATGTACTAAAATGAGAGGGTCTCAAGGAAAGCTAGCATCATACATACTAATACTATCCCTCCTTCCTTCATCCTCCTTAACTACTGCCTCCTTCTTCTGATGATCCTGAGCGATCTGACTGGAATTCTCTTTGTCACTTGATGGAGAATCACAGGCACCATCAGATTTCTTCTCAGTGGCCTCTTCGTCCACTTTCTCCAAAGGATGAATTTTCACAATCTTCACTTTGAGCATTTTCTCCTTCCCAACCTAAAAAGTAGACAGAAAAGAAAATCCGAGATATTTTAATAAATAAGAACTAGAAACCTGAAGAGTTGGACTACATGATCCAATATACAGTCCTCCTTATCTAGCAAAAATTCAATGAAACTGTTAAGGCTCAAGCACTATGTATGAGCTTTATTTCTCAAATGCCTAAGCTGAAAAAAAAAATGATCATAACTCAGTTCATAATTCATGTATCAAAGTAAGGTCAAAGGGCAATCACTGATAGCTTGGAATATGCATAAATTCAAAAACTTCCTTTGTGCATTGCAGTGGGGTTAGTAGGAACTGAACCTCAAGGTTTTGTGCATGCTAGGCAAGCACTACCAAAGCTACAATCCCCTCTCTTTTTATACTTGAGACAGGGTCTTACTAAGTTGCCTAGGCTGGCTGGCCTTGAACTTCCGATCCTCCTACCCCAGCCTCCCAAACACAAGCATGAGCCACCACACCCAGTTAAGAACTTTCATTTAAAAATAAATTGTGCAGGGTGGGGCAGCACACACCTGTAATCCCAGCAACTCAGGAAGCCAAGGCAGGAGGATTTCAGCCCCAGCAACTTAGGGAGGCCCTAAGGATTTAGCAAGACCCTATCTCAAGATAAAACATTAAAAAAAGGACTGGGGATATATGGCTCAGTGGTTAAGCAATCCTGGATTTAATCCCCCATTCAATCAGTCAATCAATCAATAATTAACATATATCTACATCCAACTGTTTCAGAACCCATTTGTTGGAAAGATCATCCTTTCTATACCTAATTATTTGTCATGTCTATCAAAATCAGTTGTGTGAGCCAATTGTGGTTAAGCCCGTGTCTTGTAATCCCAGAAGCTTGGGAGGCTGAGGCAGAAGGATCATAAGTCTAAAGCTAGTCTCATAAGCTTAAAAAGGCCCAAAGCAACTTAGCAAGACCCTGTCTCAAAAAATAAAAAGGGCCAGGGATATGGCTCAGTAGTTAAGTGTCCTGGGTTCAATCCCTGGTACCAAAAAGAACCAAAGAAAAAAATCACTTGTGTGATAACAATGAACCCTACCATAATGTGTAATTGCAGTGTACCAATTTAAAAAAATAAAAATAGCAAAAAAAGAAAGAAATCAGTTATGTGCCTATTTCTAAAGGCTCCACTGATTTATTTGACTACGCAGAAACCTTTAAGGCCTGAAATCAGATAGCACTAATCTCTAACTTCGGTGGTCTTCAAAGTTGGTTTGGCTAGGTTCTTTGCATTCCCAAATGAATTTTACAATCCCACTGGCAACTCCTACAAAAACAGTGCTGATATCTTGATGTAAATGTGTTAATTCTATACATTATTCTTAATCCTCATTAAGAAGAGATCGTGATAAGTTTTCTGAGGAAAAAGGTGTAACTCTATTTATTGAGATCACTTTAATCCATCCCAGCAAAGTTTTATAATTTTAGTCTTGCATATATTTTTGTCAGATTCACCTCAAATATTTCAAATGCTTACTGCTATTATAAAAGATATTTTTTAATTCTTAAAAGTTTTCTCAGTTATTGGGACTGAAGGAGGTGGCTCAGTGGTCAGTGCTTGCCTGTCATGCACAAATACCCAGGTCTGAATGTCAGCATCATATACACAACCAAGTGTCAGGGCAATGAAAACCAGATGAATAAATAAAATTGATTTTTCTCTTTCTGTCTCATTCTCTCCTCTTTTTTTTTTAATTTTTTTTTTGAGAGGAAAAATGAAAGAGATAATCAACTTTATTTAGCTTTTCATCTGGCTTTCAGTGCTCCAACACTTAGTTTTGAGTGTGGTGCTGGGATTTGAACCCAGGTCCTCACCAGGCATGCACTTTAACCACTGAGCCACTGCTCCAGCTCCTCCCTCTTTCTTAAAAAGAAAAATAAAAGAATACATAATGATTCCATTTATATGAAACTCTAGAAAATGCAGTTTCCCCACTGAGGACAGCTGTGAGGTACTTAACCTTTCTGTTAAGTTTCCTTATTCCTGATCAGAAGACTGTTGTCTGGGGTCAACAGTTTCTGTATTAAACTCAATTCAATTACAGCATTTAAACCTGACATTTGTTTCCTGTCAGTACGCTGACTGGTAAAAAGTAGGTGATTAAAACCCACTGGCAATCCCAAACATTTACAAATGAAAACGAAGAAGCTACAAGATACAGGAAATCAGAGTAAATTAGTGAAAACAACTATGAAAGAAGGAAGATTTTGGAACCATAGAGACACAGAGACAAGTCTGAATCTTGACCTCAGACTTCCTGGCCACTGGAGCACATACAGTTGCTGAGCTGGCTCCTTAAATCACTGCCCCTCAATCTCTCCTGCCAGCCTGACCTTAAAGAAATAGGCAAATACTCATTTTCTCAGCTTGCAGCTCAAGATGGATATATAATCCAAAGCCTAGCCAAAAAATGTAAAGATAAAGAGAGCACTTTATCTTTCATGCTTCTGGAAAGATTTTCTGACCCCACTTAGAAAAGCATTTCCTTGGAGGCTGCAGGTGGAGCTCAGGGGTAGAGTGCCTGCCTAGTCAGTGCAAGGCCCTGAATTCAATCCCCAGCACTGCTGAGAAAAAAAAACACAAAAGCAAACCATTTCCTCAACTCCCACACTGAACACGGTCAACTTCACAACCAAGAGGCAATAAAGCTAAGGATGAACACTGAACACAGAAGACAGCAGAATGGAAAGACACAGAGGGTCTAGGTCCATGACAATATTACCCTCTATACAAAACTTGGAATGGCCTTTTTTTTTTTTTTTAAAGAAAAAGGGAGGGGGCCAGACCAGTGGCTAAGCAGTTAAGACACTTGCCTGGCATGCGCAAGTACTCAGGTTCAAATCCCAGCACCACGTACTCGATCAAGTGTTGGAGCAATCAAAGCCACAAGAAAAAGTAAATAAAATTGATTATCTCACTGTCCCCCCTCCCTCTCTTTAAAAAATATAAAATAGGGGCTGGAGCAGTGGCTCAGCAGTTACTACCCTTGCCCAGCATGCACAAGTATATGGGATCGAACCCCAGCACCATGTACACAATGGAGTCTTGGAACAGCGACCACATGCAAAACTAAATAAAAAATCGTTTCACTCTCTCTCTCTCTTAAAAATATATAAATAAATAAATAAAGTAAAAAAAAAATTTAAAAAAACAGGGCTGGAGCAGTGGCTCACTGGTTACAGAAGTTGCCTGGCATGCACAAACACCCAGGCACAATGAAGCGTTGGAGCAATGAAGGCCACATGAAAAACTAAATAAAATTCTCTCTTTCACTCTCTCACTGTTCCTCTATTTAAAAAAAAAAAAGTATTTAAAAAAAAAGAGGGAAAGAATGAGAGAGGAGAGAGAGAATTGTATTTATTTTTCCATCTGCCCCTTGTTTCTCAGACACTTAACTGTGTATACGGTGCTGGGGTTTGAACCCAGATCCTCACACATGCTAGAAAAGTGCTCACTGTCTACTTTTAAGACTTATTGGGGCTGGAGTGGTGGCTCAGCGGTTATGGTGCTTGCCTGGCATACACAAATACTCGAGTTCAAACCCCAGCACCACGTACACAACGAAGTCTCAGAGCAACGAAAAGCACATGAAAAACTAAATAAAATCAACTTTCTCTCTCTCTCTCAGTCCCTTTCTCTTTAAAAAAAAAAAAAGAAAAAGGACTTATTATGTGACATAATCAAATGTCTTTATTGTTTAAGCCAGTACTCTAAGTGTAGTCCAGCGTTAAGGGCAGAATCACCACCCAATAACCTGTTAGACAGCAAACATTTTAGGACCCACTGTAAACCTCCTGAACTCTCAGGGCATGGACACACAAAGATACTGCTGGAACCTCTATATGTGATTTTATTCAGACTAACGCTTGACAAATGTGGCCACTACAAGATATTACGTTACATATGCATAAGCTCTTTTATCTGATGTCAACGAAAATTAAATTTTTTATTTTTCTTTTAATTTTTTCTCTCTTTTTTTTTTAAGAGACAAGAGGGATAGTGAGAGAGAAAGAGAATCAATTTCATTAAATTTTCATTTGGCTTTTTTTTTAATTTTTTATTTAGTTTTTTTTTTCATGTGGCTTTCCTTGCTCCAACACTTCACTGTGTATGTGGTACTGGGGTTCGAACTCGCGTACAGGCACATGCAAAGCAAACGCTGTAACTGCTGAGCCAATGCTCCAGCCCCTTCATTTGGCTTTTGATGCTCAACACTTCATTGTCTACCTGGTGTTGGGGTACAAAACCACATCCTTGCACATGCCAGGCAAGAGCGGTCACTGCTGAGCCACCACTTTAGCCCCTTACCATTTAAATTCTTTAAAACTTTTTAAAAATAGCTGGGAATGTAGCTCAGTGGGAAAGTGTGTGCCTAGCACGCATGAGGTCCTGTACTCAATCCCTAGTACAAAGAAGAAGTGAGGAATTATATAAGCATGGTTTCACTGTTAGGTGTCACTTTCGCTATGGTCATCCTATAGCTATTTGAGGTGGAAAATTAGAAAAAAAAATTTTAAGTAGAAAAAGAAGTCAATACTGTCACGGGTATAGTGGAAACTTAGATTATACATATCTGAAGGATTCTGGAGGGTATGCAATGGAGCACTGAGCCTAGGGGTGCTCTAACAGTGAGTTACACCCTAGCCCTTTTATTATTTGAGACACAGTCTCACCAAGTTTCACAGGCGGGCCTCCAACCTGTAAACTTCCTGCCTCAGCCCCCTGATTTGCTGGGATAACAGGTGTGTACCAACATGCCCTGATGTTGAGGCTGTTCAAAGTCTTTTAAACAAAGAATGGGGGCTGGAGCAGTGGTTCAGCCACTGAATCACTTGTCTGGCCTGTGTGAGGACCTGGGTTCCAACTCCAGCACCACATACACAACTAAGTGTGGGAGAAACAAAGGCTAGATGAAAAAATAAAATGGATTCTCTCTCTCACTCTTTCCCTCTCTTTAAAAAAATAATAAAATTAAAAAAAAAAAGTAAGAAAACAAAACAAAAACTAAGATAACAGAATTATCACAGAGAGAAAGCAAGGACATAGTGGTACATAATGTAGCAATAATCACAAAATTAAATATTCCCACATATCCAACGTGCTTCTAAAATTGGTCCTCACAATACCTGACATCACATTAAGCAGACATCAAATGTAATCCAATTTTACACATGCAGAACTGGACTCTGTTCTACGGCAGGAGCTCTAACAGTGGATAGCACCACAGGAGGAACAGGCACTTACCTCAAAGTCACACTCTTCACCTACAGCATATTTGGTCATGATTTCCAGCCAAGCAGAATCAACTAACTTCTCTAGGGAGGCTGTGTTATGGTGAACCATTTCCAGGACAAGTTTCTCATACCAGGTCGGGAACTCCTCCTTCAAACTAAATAAATACGCTATTAGTTACTGAGAAAATGAAGAGAAACCTGCACAAGTACTTAATTCAGATCAGTTTTAAGACTGAGGTTCTGAGAGCAGCATTAGGGTCACAGCAACATTTCTTTAGCAAATACATGCACAGCACTGGAGAGTACAAAGATTAGGGGTGGGGTTTAGCTCAGTGGCAGAGTGCTTGCCTAGCATGCGCAAGGCCTGAGTTCGGTCCTCAGTCCTGCAAAAAAAAAAAAAAAAAAAAAAACCCAAAGATTAAAAACCATGCAGTTCAGGGCTGGAGTGGTGGCTCAGCTCGGCGGTTACAGCGCCTGCCTGGCATGCACGAGGACATGAGTTCAAACCCCAGCACCATGTACACAGC
>PVKS010009497.1:53643-63925 GCA_004027875.1 Aplodontia rufa
TTTGGGGGTGTTTGGGGTGTTTGGGGTGTTTGGGGGTGTTTGTTTGGGGTTACTTTTGCTTTTTTTGTTGTTGTTGGTTTTTTTTTTTTAATTAAAGATAGAGGCCTGGAGCCGTGGCTCAGCGGTTGGAGTGCCTGCCAGGCAGGCACAAGGACCCAGGTACAAATTCCTGCATCACATACACAACTACTAAGTTTTGGAGAAACAAAGGCCAGATGAAAGAATAAATAAAACTGATTATCTCTCTTCCTCTATTTTTTTTAAGAGAGAGGGACAGTGAGAGAGAGGGAGAGAATCAATTTTATTTAGTTTTTCGTGTGGCTTTCACTGCTTTGATACTTCATTGTGTACATGGTGCTGGGGTTTGAACCCGCGTCCTCGTGCCTGCATGTGCAGTTACCACCAAGCCACACTGCTCCAGCCCCTCCGTTGCATTTCTGCCCCCTTCACGCTGGAATCACGCGTCTTCCCTAGCACCTTCTTCAAGTTTCCTACTAGTTTCCTCCACACGGCATCCCACCTCTCTAGCCCCTGAACATCTCTAACATGCCAATGTGTATGACTTTCTGACAAAGTCTGCAGTAGCTTTTTAAGCTTATAACCAAAGCACTCTCCTTTGAGAAAGAATCAGAGAATTAATCTCATCATTTTTATTCCCAAAAACGTTACGCATCCCTATGTCAATACCATTCTAGCTACACAGACTTCCAAGGTTCTTCTCACAGATCCCCCCTCCTTCATTTACTTCTCTTACACATTCCTTCGAAATTAATCTCAAAGCCCAACTACAGTCATACAGATCCCCTGTTCAAATACTGCTATCCTCCTTTGTTCAATGAATTAAACACAAACGCCTAATTTTAGACAATTTGGTGTGAAGTATCCAACACTTCAAATGTGCCAGGGTCCTATAGTCTCAGGAACTCTGGAGGCTGAGGCAGGAGGATCACAGTTCAAGGCTGGCACTGGCAACTTAATGAGAACCCATCTCAGGGCTGAAGTGATGGCTCGGGGTTACTGTGCTTGCCTGGCATGTGTGAGGACACAGGTTCAAACCGCAATACCACCACATATATCAGAGCAACAAAAACCACTTGAAAAACTAAAAAACAAAAAAAACAACAAAAAAAAAAAACGGATTCTTTCTGTCTCTATCTCTCTCTCACTGTCCCTCTCTCTTAAAAAAAGTAAAATAAAATAAAAACCTGTCTCAAAAAAGGTTGGGCTACACCTCACCGGGAGAGCGCCAAAAGGATTCAAGCCCCAGTAAACAACCAGAAGTGTCAAGTGTCACTGTCTTCATGGGACTGAAGATGGGGCTCACTGGAAGTTGTCTTCCTAACATCTCCAGGTTGGCGTCACTAATCTCTACATACCATCTGACCTTCACGTCTTCGTACGCAGGGAAATAATTTACTTTTCTTTTGGAAACTGAATTCCCTTATTTGTTCCTAACAGTTTTTCACTAAATAAAATCTCTGGGTTTTTCAGGTGCACGATCATATTTCATGCAACCATAACCTCTTATTATTTTTTATCTTGTTAGAGGCTAATGATGACATCTCTTGTTTGCAGAAATTTTTTCACACATATATCTTATCCCAAAAAGGCATTAGGAAGGTAATGTTCTATCTGCAAAAAGTGACTAGGACCTGCTTATTTAATGCAGAGGATTAGGTAGGCAGTGTAACCAATTCAAGAAGAAGTTAAATGTGAGTCCTACCCTCAAGGGGTTTACAGCCTGGTCTGCCCTGGTGGCACATGCCTATAATCCCAGTGACTATGGAGGAGAAACAGGAGTAGAGCCAGTACAAAGCCAGTTTCAGCAACCTAGCAAGTCCCTGAGCCACTTAGCTAGACCCTGCCTCAGAAGGAAAAGAGGGCAGGGAGATAGCTCAATCTCCAGTACAAAACAAAACAAAAATGTCTACAGGCTAAGGCTGGGACTGTAGCTCAGTGGCAGAACTCTTCCTAGCATACGGAAGGTGATTACTAGCAGGGGGCAGGGGTGTGTGTATTTATTACAGGCCAGTTTATTACCAAATCCAGCATGCTGCTAGTTTTTTTTTTAAATAAAGTTTTATTACAACACAGCCATGCATTTCTTTACATAATATTTACAGATGTTTTCACAGTACAATGTCAGAGTTTAGTTGAAGCACAGAGCATATGGCCCACAAATCTTAAAATATTTACAAACTGGCCTTTATAAAAGATGTTGGCCAACCCCTGGTCTAATACAATAAACAAGGTATGTGTCACACCAACAAATAAATAAAAATAAAAACAACACTAATCCCGGAGAGAATGTGCCAACAAGCAAACAGTTTTGATAAGTCAAGTGATGAAGTCTTTACTAGAACCCAGTGCAAAAGAGCAGACTAGAACTGAATTACTAAATTCAGTTCTATGTGATCCTCCTGCCTCCCTGCTTATCTGCTACCAAATCAATGAGAAAGCAAGAAAAAACATCCACTCCCAATCCTCAACCTCAAGGGTTCCATCCTAACATCCCTAGTTTCTACTCCTCTCTGCATGCACGTACTGCCCAAATTCTGATTCTCAATGTTTTGAGAGAATACTGAGACACTTTGAGCAGACAGGATTTTTTAAGACACCTAATTCAACCCCACACTTACACTGTCCTCAAACTCTATGTCTTTCCTTTTATCCCTCTCTCTCTCTTGGTACTGGGGACCGAACCCAAAGGCATTTTACCACTGAGCCACATCCCCAGCCAGCCCTTTTTATTTTGTATTTTGAGACACAGTCTCACTAAATTGCTGCGGCTGGCCTTGAACTTGCAATCCTCCTCCCTCAGTCTTCTGAGTCACCGGGATTACAGGTATAAGTCACCACACCCAGGCTGTTTCTTTTTTATTTGCTTTTTTCTTTTTTCGTTGTGGGTGGACACAATATCTTTATTTTTATGTGGTGCCGAGGACAGAATCCAGTGCCTTACATAAGCTAGGCAAAAGTGCTCTACCACTGAGCTACAACCCCAGCCCCTGTGTATTTGTTTTTGACAGCTGGTATAAATATCAAATGACCACAAAATAAACAGAACTTTATGCCTTTCTGCTGCCTCCATTAACTCTTCTTGATCACATCAGTTCCCTTGCTGAGAACCACATTTCCAAGGTGAAAGAACAGTGCAAGAGCACTTAACGGCCTACTAAAATCTAACAAATACACACAAAAATAAATACATACTGCCCACACTTGACTACTAACAAACTGCGACTAAGATCAAGGCACCTAGACACCAACATAGCACACTAATGAGATGCATTATAATTTATGCCTCATAAATTTAAAGATAAAGCAGGATACGGTGATGCACACCTCTAATCCCAGAGGCTCAGGAGGCTGAGGCAGGAGGATCACAAGTTCAAAGCCAGCCTCAGTAACTTAGTGAGGTCCTAAGCAACTCAGTGAGACCCTGTCTCAAAATAAAAAATAAAAAGGGCAGAGGGATGTGGCTCAGTGGTTAAGCGCCCCTGGGTTCAATCCCTGGCACCAAAAAATAAAAAAATAAAAATCTAAATAAAAAGATTGCATCAGGGTAAGTCCACCCTTTCCTAACAAGGTGAAGATGGTGCCAGAAGGCAGGGCTTCTGTACTTACAGTTCAGCAACTTCCTGTTCCTCTTCCCAGGCCTCCTTGTGTGTTAGCTGACTGCTTCCAGTACTCTTACATGTCCAAATGCGCTCACTGTACCTTTCCAAGCGGGCTTCATACTCTCTGTTGGCAATAGCTCAGGAAAACAATATTCATGCAGCAGAGACAACCAATACTCATAAAATAATCATTTATAGAAAAAACTCTACAGTATCATTTATAATTTATTGCAAGAAAAGATAGAATGAACTAGGGTGGAGCAACAAGTCCAAGGCAAGATCAGAACTAAAGTATAATTATAATGATTTATCATGTTTCACAAATGAAATATTAGTATTTTAGTACAAATGTCATTTCCTCAATTCACCAAAATTTCATTTCACTTCATAAGTCTTACACAGTACTAAAAATTCCTAAGAAAAAAATACCATTAGAAAAACTAATAGTTTGGCCATTACAGCGCTCTCCTGGCATGCGCAAGTACATAGGTTCGAACCCCAGCACCACGTACACAACAATGTGTAGGAGGAACACAGTCAAGAGAAGAGCTAAATAAAAACTGCTTCTCTTTCTCTTTCACTGCCCCTCTTTCTTTTAAAAAAGAAAAAAGTAGTAGCCAGGAGCAGTGACACATGCCTGTAATCCCACAGACTCGGGAGGCTGAGATGGGAGACTCACAAGTTCAAAGCCAGCATCAGCAACTTAGGGAGACCCTAAGAAAATTTAGCGAGAACCCTGTCTCGGAATAAACAATAAAAAGGGTTGGGGATGTGGCTCAGTGGTTAAGCATCTCTGGGTTCAATCAATGGTACAAAAAGAAAGAAAAAAAGAAATCAGTCTACAGTAAGACAAAATGACCATATCACAGGCAGTTTACAACCAACTTGTGCGTATGCTTACACACATTAACACAGGATTCCAGTCTACCTTGGAAACATCCGTTGCTTCCTAGAGTTTAAAAAATAAATTCTAGGGCTCAGGATATAGCTCAGTGGTAGAGCACTTGCCTAGTATGCACAAGTCCTTGTATTCAATTCCCAGCACTGCAAGAATTAAAGTCCTAAAATACTTTATTTTCCCCCAGAAGAACAGTGAGAGAATCAATTTTATTTAGTTTTTCATGTTGCCTTCATTGCTCTGACACTTCACAGTGTACGTGGTGCTGGGGTTCAAACTCACGTAGTGACTCATGCTGAGTCAAACCGCTGAGCCACTGCTCCAGCCCCCCTAAAATTACTTTTGATATAATATTTATCCAGTCTTTACATCGACTCCAATACTACATTCACAAGATTACTTACTAATTTTTCGGTCTCATGGGGCAGTGGGGAAGACACTGGCATATAATTTAGTGCCATGCACACGGCAACTTTGCACACCATCCTGACTGGGACTCACCATTAGCCAGTCCCATTCCAATTCAAATGGCAAGCAAGCAACAGACGCTCTACACTGGAGAGCTAGCTGCCGAGGTAGCAGCCAATCCCTGAGCTCTCCAAATGTCACATTTTGTAGTGGTTGAAATAAAAGTGATTAAACAACTCTTTCTATAGTATTACCTTCCAATTAACAAATATTTTTTGAAGGACAGTGAGAGAGAGAGAGAGAGAGAATCCATTTTTATTGAGTTTTTCATGTGGCTTTCGTTGCTCTGACACTTAGTTGTGTACATGGGTTGCTGGGGTTTGAACCCGTGTATTTGCCCATGCCAGAAAAGCGCCATAACCGCCAAGTCACCACTCCAGCCCCAACAAATTTGTTTTTTAAAGTATGGAACCTCTTAGTTTTCCAGGTTTATGATCAGTGAACAAGCAAATAACAGTGATAAACCCACAGGTAACCCAAAACAGCTGTCACTTCACTCCCCACAGATCTTTCCTGAATCTGCCTAAATCTAAGCAACAAATCCATTTTCCTCACCAGCGATGCTGCCAATATCTACTTGATTAAACAAACTGAAGTGTGAGTGAAACGAAGGGCCAAACCTTTGCAAAATGTGATGGGAATCCGATCACTGAGAAGTCACAAAAACTAGGATGAGGGGCTGCAGCAGTGGCTCAGCAGTTCCAGTGCTTGCCTGGAATGCACAGGATCCGGGTTCAAACCACAGCACCATGTACATAACTATGTGTCAGAGACACAAAGGCCAGATGGAAAAATAAATAAAATTGATTTTCTCTCTTTAAAAAAAAAAAAATAGGATGGGCATGGTGTTACATTCCTATAATCTCAGCTAAGTGGGAGGCTGCAGCAGGAGAATCCTAAATTCAAGGTCAGCCTGAGCAACTTAGGGTGACCCTGTCTCAAAACAAAAAAATAAAAAGGGCTAGGTGTGTAACAATAGTAGAGTGCACCCGAATTAAACCCCTATACCATGAAATAATAATAACAACAACAGAAATAAGGACAGAGAATTAGTAATTGTATTTATTTAAATTTTCAAGCTGAGCATGGTGGCGCAGGCCTGTAATCCCAGTGGCTTGGGAGGCTGAGGCAGGAGGATCACAAGTTCAAAGCCAGCCTCAGCAACTCAGCAAGACCCTGTCTCAAAATAAGAAATAAAAAGTTAGGGATGGGGGCTGGAGCGGTGGCTCAGCGGTTTCGGCGCTTGCCTGGCAAGCACGAGGACCTGGGTTCAAGCCCCAGCACCACGTACACAACTAAGTGTTGGAGTAACTAAATCCATGTAAAAAACTAAATAAAGTTGTTTCTCTCTTTCTCTGTCTCTCTCACTGTCCCTCTCTCTAAAAAAAAAAAAAAAAAAGTTAGGGATATAGCTCAGTGGTAAACTGCCCCTGAGTTAAATCTCCAGTACCTGCCCCCCCAGAAAAGAAGGATCCCAAATCCAAATAGCCCCAGCAATTATTGAGACCCTCAGCAACTTAGTGAGACCGTTTCAAAATAAAAAGTAAGCCAGGCTTGGTGGTGCACACCTGTAATCCCAGCACTCTGGAGGTTGAGGCAGGAGGATCATAAATTCAAAGCCAGCCTCAGCAACTTATAAGACCCTCATCAACTCAGCGAGATTGTCTTAAATTTTTTTTAAAAAATAGGAGGCTGGAGCCACCTGGTTCAGCAGCTGGAGTGCTTGACTGGCATGCACAAGGACCCGGTTAAAACCCCAGCACCACATACCCAACTAAGTGTGGGAGAAACAAAAGCCAGATGAAAAAATAAATAAAATTGATTCTTTCTCTCTTCTAAAAAAAATTAAATTAAATAAAAAGAATTGGCAGTATTATTCAGTGATTAGCACCTCCTCGGTTCAATCCAGGGGGTTCAGTACAAAAAGTAATAATAATAAAAATAAAGTAAAATAATAAAAAGTAAAAGGACTGGGGATGCAGTTCAGTGGTAAAATACCCCTGGCTTCAATCCCTAGGATTGCAGTAAGTAAATAAACAAATTACTATTATCAGAAAGAACGTGAGACTGTATTAACAAACATATCCTGTAGAGAGAAAATTGTTATTAGTTATTTTAAAAAGTTGGACTCCTGTGTCCAGTTCACTCTCCTTAGATGTAGTCATGTAACCAGCAGCATACAAGATTGGCTGGTGTCACCTGGATGACAGTGACTCTCCAGTCCAGCATTTTATAAATTACGCTCATTGTTACTCCTTTCCCTTCTTCCCAAACTGCCTGCGTGCCTACCCTTCTCACTCCAACTCAGAAATCAGGGAATACCTCATCTCCTCAGTCCCTAACTTCAACCACTAACAAATTTCAGTCCTTTCTATCCAATAATCAACTCGTTACCTAAATCCAGCCTGACCCTGATTTCTCCCCTAACCATAACATTTTAATCGGCCTCTCTCTGCTCCTCTGTACTTCTCACCCTATACCTTATTTACTCAATCTTTGTTTTTTAAACTCATGTCTCCTGATTAAAGGTGTTTGTCCTTAAGCCCCCTGAAATATAAATATGTGCCCAGAGGGAAGCAATTCTCAGGCCCCCACACTGTTGAAAATCATTCTAAGATTGTTAAGTTTTATTTTCTGTGATTTATAAAATTATTGTAAAAGAAAAATGGAGACTATTTCCAAAACATACACTTAAATACCAAAAATTTATGGTTTTCAAACAATGAAAGCCCCATTTAACCTCACACACACCATTCCCACCACCCCTTCAATTACTATCGTTACGCTAATCACTTTTTTACATGTTCCGTATTTTTTTAAGAGAAAGGATCCATGTGAGAGAGACAGAGGGGGAGAATATCAATTTTATTTAGTTTTTCACGTGGCTGGCCTTCACTGCTGCAAGACTTCATTGCGTATGTGGTCCTGGGGTTTGAACTTGTGTACTTGCGCGTGCTGAGCCACCACCAAGCCACTGCTCCAGCCCCCTGCTAATAACTTATAATACCAGCTCAGTCTCCTTTCTACCATCTCTAGACCTATATATCCAATAACGATATGACCATCTCCTTGGATATGCATAGCGGCTCAATAAGAATGTCCAAATTGAAACTCCACTACCCCATTCCACTCAGAAACAAAATAAGAACTTGCTCGTCTTCTAGGATTCTTTATTTTGGGGAATGGCACTACAATCCGAATGAAAACATTATCCTGGACTAATTCCCAAACACAATTCTGTCAAATCTGCCTCATTTACCCCTGAAATCCATCTCTTGAACTTCACCAAGGTCTAGCAAATTTTCTGAGACCACCATTATCTACTGCCCAGATTATCTCAATGTCACTGTCTAGCTGCAGCTAGTCTCCAAACTGGAGATCCACTCTCAACACTGCAGCCAATGACAACCCTAATTGAAATGCCTGCTTCCTTTTCTCTCAAAAATTTCAGCCACCTCCACTAAAGTGACCTCCAAGTCCAAATTCCTTGGCCAAGTCTAAATTCCTCACTTTATCTCACAAGAACTAGCAAGATGCAGCCATTCTGTAACTCTCACTACGAAGCAACCTTATTACCATTCCCGCTTCTTCACTTAGGCATATGAAAGTTCTATCAATTTCTTAAAATCAAAAACCTTTAGGAGGGGCTGGAGTGGTGGCCCAGCGATTAAAGCGCTTGCCTGGCAAGCACGAGGACCTGGGTTCAAACCCCAGCACCACGTACACAACTAAGTGTTGGAGCAACTAAGGCCATGCGAAAACTAAATAAAGTTGTTTCTCTCTTTCTGTCTCTCTCACTGATCCTCTCTCTTTAAAAAAACAAACAAACAAACAAAAAAACCTTTAGGAGTTAGGCATGGTGGTGCATGGAAGACTGAGGCAGGAGGATCACAGGTTCAAAGCCACCCTCAGCAACTTGGCAAGGCCCTAACCAATTCAGTGAGACCCTATCTCAAAATAAAATAGGCTGGGGATGTGGCTCAATGGTTAAGCACCCCTGAGTTCAATACCTGGTACCAAAAAAAAAAAAAGAACCTTTGGCCCAGGGATGTGGCTCAGCAGTAGAGCACTTACTTAGTACTTGCCTGGCATGCATGAGGCTCTGGGTTCAACATTCAGACCCCCCACACATACACACACACAAAAAGGCGCTTTAAACCTGGGAAGTTGAGGCAGGGGGACCATTTGGGTTGACAAGTTTGAGGTCAGTCTGGGCAACACGGTAAGATCCTATCTCAAAAATAAGTGAAGAATCTTGAAATTCATACAACACACTCACAAACTCATCATGCATTCTCTGCCGCAAATATATAGTTTCCTATTTTTTCCTCCTTTTTCCTTTTTGGGTACTGGGATTGAACCCAGACAAACTTTACCAATGAGCCACATCTCCAGCCTTTTTTATTTTGAGACAGGGTCTTGGCTAACTTGCTTAGAGCCTCACTAAATTTCTGAGGCTGGCTTTGAACTTGCGGTTCTCCTGCCTCCGCCTCCCAAGTCACTGAGATACAGGCGTGGGCCACCATGCCCAGCTCTATTTTTAAACAACTAAATTCTAATCATCCTTTAGATCTCAAAATTAAATTTCCCCAGGAAATATCACCTGAACACTCAAATACGCTAATTATTGATTCCAACTATTCACGTTCTTTCCGTTCAAGATTTTATATCTCCAACCACTGACTTGTGGCGTACATGCCTCCTGAATAGGACTGTACATTCCCACCCCATTGATCTTTCTTTGACCAATAAATGTGAACAGAAGTGAAATCTGTTACCTTATCGAAATAGGTTTAAAAAACCATTATGTTTTCCTCCAGCTCTTTCTCTTTGCCACTAGAAAGACATGTCACACAGGGACTGTTTCAGTCTGGGTCTTAGAATACAAAAAAGGTGTTTTGCTAGGTACAGGTTTTGTACACCTATAATCCCAGCTACTCAGGAGGCTGAGATAGGAGGATGGTAAATTCAAGGCCTGGGCAATGTAGCAAGACCTTATCTCAAAAAAAAAAAAAAAAAACAAGAAAGGGCTGGGGATATAGCTCAGTGATAGAGAACCCCTGGGTTCAATCCCCAGAACAGAAAAAAAAGTCATGAAAATGAAAAGGGGGAAAAAAGTCCATCGGAAGAATATTGAGGGGCTGGAGTGGTGGCTCAGCGGTTTCGGCGCTTGCCTGGCAAGCACAAGGACCTGGGTTCAAACCCCAGCACCACATACACAACTAAGTGTTGGAGCAGCTAAGACCATGTGAAAAACTAAATAAAGCTGTTCCTCTCTAAAAAAAAAAAAAAAAAA
>PVKS010009498.1:0-63726 GCA_004027875.1 Aplodontia rufa
AAGGTAAAAAAATGAAAGAATGGAAAGAATTTGGAATTAAAATTGAGACTTTACATGAATATAGTATATATTATTTAAATCTTAATAAAATATCTACTTCTATAAATATAACACCATTTCTTTCCACAGTGGAAAAACCAACTATTCATAGGCCTTAATCATGAATCTGTAGGACTTCCTAAGGAAACATTACATGAAATGTATACTTTCAAGCTCTTTGGGGGGTAGGAATGGTTCAACCATATTTGCTTATTTTATAGATGTCTGAGAATGCTTCTTTATTACCTCCTAGTGATAACACACTATCTAATTCTAGCTGGGGTACCTCACTTCAACACTCCACTCTGCCTCTTTCCAGCATTCTCCTTCTGAGTATGTAATTGCAGGATATTGAGGCTCCATTAAAAAGATTCCCATAATCATGTAATATGTATTTTCTTGCCCTCCAAGCCCCTTCTCTCATGTCCCTGACCCTTCAGCTCTTAGAGCACTAGATGTGAGGGAGCACACTGCTGAAATACTGTTACCTTCTTTCCCCAGCCAGCACAGGCCCAAACACATGCCAGCAGAGATGTTTGCCCTGACTTTGAGGGCCTAATTAAGAAGATACTTCATCTCCTTGAAACCAATAAGGGGTCATTTAATATGGTGTAGACATAACAGATTAAGTGGTTTTAAGAAATATGAGTTAATTTCTTCTTTCCAACTCCCCACCATTACTTCTTCTAATATATTTCCATTAATGTCAATGTCAGTTAACCAATCAGAACAACATATTCCCCCAAAAAGCTTGAAGAATAATGCCCTCCAATGGATGAGAACCCACCTGAATCCTGAGAGCAAGCTGAATGCGACCAAGTTATTTAATCTCACTCTACTTCAATTGTTTGCTCTGTAAAGGGGAAACAATACGTGTTTCCTTAGCATCCACCATCACAAGAAAGAAGTCTGTAGCTACGGAATGAAGTATGGCATATTCAGATACTGCATATTACCTATTCATTACCCCTGTGAGCAGATCTCTGGGAGGCACAATACTTGTTTTAAAAACATCAGTGTTGGATTCCTGGATATCTGAACTGCTGTGCCATGACTTGAGAGGGTTGATATCCATCTAAATGATTGACCTTTGTGCAAAAAGCAGTTTAAAATGTTAAGCCTTGTGCTGAGGCTATATAGCTCAGTGGTAGAGCACTTGCGTAGCACCTGGGAAGCTGAGTTTCATCCCCAGCACCACAAAAAGAATTAATCCTTTTATTGAGCTCATTAAAGTCTTTTTATTTATAATGTTTATCTTCCTATGTTTAGAATATGAAGAGTACCACATAGATAAAATCAAAGGAAGGCTAGTTATATTATATTAAACTCCAGCTACCCTATGGAAGATGAATGTTTTCCCCCATGCTCAAATTAAACACTGACTTAAAAATATAAAGGATTAACATATGAATATCTGCATATAGCTCCTTTGTTTAAAAATATTCTATAATCTGCCTGTAACTTTGAGCTTTGAAGTTAGTGCTAAAACTTGAGAAATGGCTTAAGGTTATTGATTCATTCTTCCTTGACAGGTGAAATCATGAAGCAGCACTAACCACGGCAATTATGGCATTAAAATGTCAAGAAATTAGAGGTCAGAATAACAGATAATTTTCTTCTCCATGTCAGATTAAAAATTGACAATCTTTTGACAGTTTAGGATTTCTAGCTGGGAAAATTATGACAGCTTAACTTATTTTATACTTGTAAAGCAGTAATTGATAATAAACTTTATCATGACAGCCTCTGGGCAGAAACATGACAGTACAGTTCTGGTACAAAGCTTTTCTTAATATGTAAACACTAGAGCTGTTGCATAGTAGATGTTATTTAAATTGTCCTTAGTCTCAGCTTATCTCATAATCTTCTAGTCAGTTTTTTCATACATGAGCTCAACTGACTGGTAGTATTTTCCAAATATGGTGATGAGTCTTCTTTCTTAACCATTTTTACATATTAATAAAAATTTGTAAGTTATTTTGTATTTATACTTGGCTATGATGGCCAAGAAACTGCATCCTAAAACCTGTGTAGGAAATGAAGGGTCCTGATTAGTAATAAGTCACACGGTTTTCTAACTTCTTGCTACTCAAGTGTTGTCTGTAGCCAACTGTATCCGCATCACCAGGAAATTCGATAGAAATTCAGATTAGAAGGTCAGGCTTCCCGGACCTACTAACTCAGAACATGAATTCAATGAGATCCATAGGTGACTTGTTGGAGATATTGAAGTTTAAGAAATACTGCCCCACCAAAGGTGTGTTAGAATCATTTGGAAAGCTTCTTGTTTTCCCTACAGAAATAGAAAGAATGGCATAACGAACCCCCCTAAATTTATCACCCAATTTCAGCTTATCACATCTGCATGCCTGGTCCTGACCCCTCTGCTGTTTTTAAACACGCATGACATCTCTATCTAGCCCCATCTATCCTGCCATCCACTGTGTCCTCCCCATCCCATGGGCATGTCATTACATCCAGGGAGAGGCTTAAAGCGGGTTTACTTTGAAAAAAATCTCTCCAGAAGGTTTACATACTTTTTCAGTTTAAATCCACTCTTATTAAATAATTTTCTCAAGGACACAGAGCTTCATAGCATCAGAATCAGGACTTAGGTGAACTCAGCTGATTCTGGAGTCAGTTTCTCTTTAGTTCCATTATTTCAAAAGAATTGAAAAATAACTGTTCATACTATAGTTTACTAATTTGAGGGATAGTATCTTCCTTGCTTCTAAAACAATTCCTAATTATTAAGGGAATCCTAATGTGTGTTTCCATTTCACTAATTTAAACTGTATGTTTACTTTCTATCTTACCTATGTGTTTAATGTGTTCAAACTATCAACACACTTAATTTAAATAATTATGAAGAAAATTAAGATGATTTTCTAAAAAACTTTATTAGTCATTTTGTTTATCATTTGTTCAAATTACTCTCAGAGAAGCATAGTTTTATCAGTCTTTGAGTATATCAGAGGCTCCACAGGATTATGCTATAGTTAGTAGTTGGCTAGCAGAGATTATTCATTAAATGAATGTCACAAAATTTTTAGTATGTTTTTATCATGTATGAAAAATATTTTACTCTAAAATTTTTAAAGAAATTATCACACTTATGATCACAGGCATAATTATTGAAGCCTACCTGCCTCATACCATGATAGATGTGCAGTAGACAATGAAAAGGTTAGAAAATGGGAATCAGTATTTGAATGTGGCATTAAGCTACTCACTTAATTTATGTTAATGTATATGTACCTTTTTTCTCTCAGCTAAAAAATGATGACAGATATGAAACCTAATCCATAGAAGAAAAGATGTGGAAATACTTTATTAACTGTAAAGCACAACATAGACGTTGATTTATACCTAAAAGCAAAATTAGAGTATCTTAGAAGAGCTTTTGTTTTAAGAATTTCTCTGTGTATAATACCAAAACTATCAATTTAATTTAAAAAGATCTACAATAGCAAAAGATCAAATTAACTTGTATTTTATCATTTAATTAAAAGAAATAACCATGTTTTAAAATTTCTTTTCAGCAATGTCTCCAAAATTCTATGAAGGACCCCTAATTACAGCCCAGTTGTTGCCTGTAACACTCTTTATCTTAATCTAAATTAATATTAGCATTTCTTTCCTTTATTATTATTTATATTTTTTAAAGTTTTCTTTCAGGGTAAATAGTCTTCACATTATCAAGTAAATTAGCATGACTATTATACTAGCATTAGTTAAACCTATTTAGGAAGAGAGAAAAATGGAGTTACTATTCCAACAGAAGCTGCAAGCTCACACCAGACAAATTATTAACAAGATACCAAGTTCTGAGCTTGTCTTAAAACTTGTCATCATACTTGTAGTAGACATCACCAAATTGAAAATGGTTCAAATGACTTCTCTTTGACATTAAGAGGTCTACACATAAGCCTATGACAAAGTACTGTGTTGCAGGCAGCTATCAAAACGTATGGGCCATTCAATGTTTGTTTATTTATAGACACACACACTCTCTGTGCATTTAAAAATATTAAGTATTACCAACTGTTATAAAAATGTGAGACCATTAGTCTTAATTTCCTGTTACTAGTTTCTTGGTCTCCTTAGATACTTTTTTCCTTTATCTCTGTCTTAGATCTGACAGGGATTACAAAGTGTTCTTTTTGATACACTGTGGTAAAAATATGCCCATAGGAAGTATACTGGATCACTTCAGTTTTCACTTTATTTTCTTGCTGAAGGAGTCCTCGCTACTACAGAGAACTGACATGATAGGGCTGTCAGGAATCAACCAGACAGATGTGTCTTTAGCCAAAATAGCTGCAAGGGTAGCTTTCCCAAGATGATGAACTCATAAAATGTATAAGGAAAAAAATTAACACACTTTTCATCCTGATGATGTCAATGAAAGTATTCATAGTGACAACAGTGATGGCATCTACAATCATCGCTTATTATTTCTGTGAATTCATTTTCCCTTTTTTTCCCTCCATTCTGACTTCTTTCTTTGATATGACATGTGATAGCAACACCACCCTTTGGATCTGCATGAATGAGTCGTAGCACAGTGTACGCTTTCAAATGCCACAAGGCCTAATTGTCTTCAAATGAGACGCTCAGGTTTCTTTTCCTGGGCTTTGAAGAAATGATTGCAACAAATGAGCAACAAAATGGCAGTAAAGATCTCCTAAAACCATCTTCATTTTATTTCTATAGTTATGAGAAGGAAGTTTTACTGAGCCAAAAATTTTAACACATTCAAAAGCCAAATTGAAATGCAAGGAATGCCCCTTTTAATTATTGGAGTAGAAATACACATTAGGTGTTTTATAAGACTTAAAGATCATATGTGGGCAAGGAAAATGTTATGACCCCTAAAACTAATAAGGATTCAAATGCATTTGTCACATGTCTCTCATCTGGAGCAATAAGACTTGCATGGCAAAGATTTGACAAAGTTTCAATATAGAAATTAGTATCGATAAAATTAATGACACACGTTTAATTTTGATTAGTTAATAAATCTTTAATTTAGGTTTATCTTTTCTCCTCATAACTACTGCAGCCCTTAGCTAGTCTATGGCCATCAATCATCTGCTATGAAAGCATAAATAATGCAGCTAGTCAAGTCCAATGTTTGTCATTTATGCGAGAGGTGCTTTTCTCCTCTCTGTGTTATTTGTATTGTGTGGTGTTAAATGCTAATTATTGATTTTCAGAAATTAACAGCAAATGATTTCACAAGCATCCAAAGTCATATTTTACTCCAGGGAAGAAGGGTGAAAATTACATCCTGCTATTTGTTAAAGAAATAGCTGGAAGGGATTTCCTTATCTTCTATGAACATAGATTTTAGTTATATTACACATTTGTTACCTCAGCATAAATTAACAATCATTCAAAACATTGCATGCTTCAATTTGTAGAAGTAGAAATCACTCAATCTAGGTACTTAAGCATTTCAATTAGGTGTTTAGGACTCATTTTAAAAGTTTTTAAACATATTGATAATGAGCCTATTTAAAAGCCATTGAAAATCTCAGTGTAGTCTTTCTGAATTATTGTTCCCATTAATGTCAAAATCAAAGAAGAACCTTTTGTTCTGTTGAATACATGTAGTAATACTTTTAACCTGAATTTGCTTTAATAAAAGTATATGTTTTTATTTTGGAATGTTTACACCACTACATGATGAACTTTTGTCTCAATATCATTCCACATAACAAACAAGTCTATTTCACTTTTTACCATTTTTATTATTTTTATTTTCTTTCCGTGATTAGAAACTCCAGGTGAACTTGTAAAGACTGCCACCATTACCACCACTTCTCTCTCTCATTCACCCTCCTATACCACCATTCCTCCCTCAGTATTTTAGTCAGGTTTTTCATTGGTGAGACTAAAAGACCTGAAAGGAAAAGTTTATTCAGGGGCTCACAGTTTCAACAGTCTAATCCATGGAAGGCTGGCTCCATTCCTGGGGGCTCAAGGTGAGGCTGAACATCATGGCGGAAGACATGGCTCCAGTAAGCAGAGATCAAAGCATCACATGGGGAAGCAGAGCAGAAAGGAAAACTTCATGCCAGATACAGAACAGATACACTAAATGCCCGCCCCCCCCCAATGACCCACCTCCTCCAGCCATACCCTAACAACCTAAAGGGGATTCACTCAATGATACAGTTAAACTTTTTATAACCCAATCATTTCACCTTAGCCTTCCCAAATTGTCACACATGAGCTTTTGGGGGACACCTCACATTCAGACACTCAGTATATTCCCCTCTTTACCTCCAAAATCAGTCAGCATAGAACTTAATTTTAGATAAACTTATTCAACCAGCAAGAGTTGGGCAGGAAGGTTATCCTGATTCTTCTCATATATAGTTACACATTTCTGTGTCAAGTCCACTATTTATGTACTACATAATGATCAATTCCAAAGTGAGAAAAAAAAATCTGGGAGAATCCTTAAGCGATCATCTGCAAAATCCCTTGCATTCAGGTAGGTATATCTCTAATAAATCATCCAGAAAATTATTTCTGTTCTCTTGAACAGAATTTTAATAAGTGAATTTTAACAGTGAATTTTAATAAGTATAGATTGCAAAGAAACTCCATAGCCCCTCCTAAGAATTTTACACTAGTATTTATCTTTTAAATATTCCCAATTCTCAGAAATGTCTCTTGCTTTATTTTGGTCTGTCCTACCTAGACATGAAGCAAAAGATGACCAGAACTTCTCTCCTTTGTTATACCTTAATACCAGTCAGTCAGGAGCTCGCTCAGCGCATTACCCTGTCAAAGGGATAATGAAAACTTCCTTAAAAGGGAAGGAAATTCATACACATCCCACAACATGCATGAACCTGGCGGACATTAATGCTAAGTAAAATAAATAGTTAGAAAAAAACCTATATTCTATATGATCTCACTTGTATGAGATCTCCTGAGTAATCAAATTTATAGAGACAAAAAGTAGAAAAATGTTTGCCAGGGTCTAGGGGAGAGGAGAGTGGATAGTTTTTGTTTAATAAACGTAGACTCTTAGCTTGGCAAGATGAAAAGAGTTCTGGAGATTGGATGCATAACAGTGTGAATATACTTAATGCTACTGCACTGTACAATTAAAATAGTAAGTTTTGAATTATGTGTATTAATTTTTTAAAAAGATAATGAAAAGAGTCTAAAATGGTCCTAGTTACAAAGGTATGAACAGGATGAAGTGATTGAACAAGGAAAAATGAAGTGCCTGGGATTACCACTCCAAGAACGCAGGAGTCAAAGAAAGGGAGTCACTACCAGAACCAGGCAAGAGAAGGGGTTGCCCAACAACTGTGATCCTAAGGAATGCAGCCTAGCCACTGCTAGACCAGGACTGGCAAGGAGGGCCATATAATAAATACCTTGGCCTCCTGTGTCCTGAACAGAGCTGTGCCATTGGTGAACCCAGTGTGAAGTTTGAGACCAAGGGAATGTGGTAAAACTTTACATGGAGGCCTGTGACACAGAGCCACAGAAGGTGGCTCAGCTATCTGTCCCCTTGGACTGTTCAGTTCTCTAGTCTAAGCAGACCTATTGATGACATCGAGAGTGGGTCAGCCACCATCAGCTGCATTAAAATGCAGGCATTGTTCCAACTTGAGTAAACTTACACTTATTTTAAGTAAAAAAAATTAAATGAGCTTGCCAGCAAGGGCTCTGAACTGATACAAAAGGTAAATACTCTGGACGGAGCATTTTCTGTTCAGAGGAAATGGTGTTTATTATTTTTTCACATTAATTTTTTAAGTCAGTTATATAATGTCATCATTATAATTCATCATTCCAAGGAGGAAATAGAAATCAACAGAAGAAGTTCCTTTTTTATGCTGTTAAGGTTTACACTAAAAAAATGAAACCAAAAACTAAGACAGGAAATAAACAAATCAGAAAACCTTCTCTCAAATATTGTCTAACACAATCTACTAATTAAAGCAAATGTGGTCCTCTTTTATTGGAATTACCAAATATTTGCTTAAATATTCATTAATTTTGCTGAAATAGATTTTTGACCTTAATGCAGTTGATTGTTAAAAGAAAAAAATATCTATTCTTCTATTGTGGTTTCCATAAAAAACTAGAAGCAGTTGAATATAAAACAGCATTTTAATTTTTTATATAGTTTAATGTTTATAAAGCAAAAAATAATAAAATGCATATATTATTTGCTTGATTTACTTTGCTCCTGGTTTTTGAGCATTAAAAAGTAATGCTTTATATGATCTTGTTTTATTACAACAATAAACCAAAAGCAAAAGCTTATTAGTTAAAATACAATTTGCCATTAAGTAACCTTTCATCACTTCAGACTTCTCAAAGTCCTACTGTTTGGTTTTTGTTGTTGTTGTTGTTGTTGCTGCTGCCGCTGCTGCCAATGTTTATGTTTTCTTCTTTGGTACTGGTAGAATTGCAGGTAGAGACGGATAATATAAAGCACATACACATTATTTTTTGCTCTGTGTGAAATTTGTTTTCTCTTATTTTAAAAAAAGATGCTTTCAAATAAAAAAAATCATTGTAAGAAAGAACTATACAGTGAGATAAACACAAAACTAAGAAAACTTCTTGAAATTTTTTCTGTTCCCAAACAACAATCATTCTTATTATTTTTTTCTGGAATTTTCTGAAACGCATCAATGAATTGACTGGTTATTTGGACATAGTTTAATATTTTATGCATTAAGTAGGATAACCTATGCAACACTCTTTTAAATGCTGATTTTTTTCTGGAAATCAATTTAAAAACTTACATAGAACAAGGAGAATGGTTGACATAGACATTTGAGAGCCTGCATTGTTAGCTTGCACATTTTCCCACGGCACTGTAGATCTGATGTCACTTCATCTGAAAGATACTCAATTACATTTACCAAAAAAAAAAATGAAAAGACTAAGAATTTTAAGGATCCTATAGGAGAAAATTATATCTGGGTTAAATGTACTTTCATTGTGGAAAAAACAAGATTAACTCAAGCTTTTATCACCTGCATACCAAAAATGACTTAAAAATTTTGTCTTATCTTTAATTTTGCCACATTTACTTTTACCTTGGTTGTGAAGTTTTTCATATTAACAGGCATATAGGTGATACAAAACCCTTTTATTTATTTCCTCTTGTGATGACTTAAGCCCAAGTAACTCTTTGAGGAGGAAGAAAGTTCATAGAGAATGTAAAACTTTCTTAGAAGGAAATAAAGCAATTAAGGAAGGATGCAGAAAGTCGAAGGGATATAGTATGCATCCCTCCACAGCTCACACGCAGCCCAGCCCCTTGGTGCTCATTTACAAAGGCACCTTCCTTACATGATGAATTACCCAAGATATTCCTCCTCCTGAAAACTGAGGTAGATTCTGTTCCTCATTTGTCCCCTAACTGGGCATCATTATATAGGGCATCGACAACAGCCACACACAGCAACCCCAAACTATGAGGAAGATGACAGACTAAAGAGAGGTTTTTTTAATGTGGGGGTGATTCTAAGTAGGGTCAGGGGCATATCATATTGTTACTAAGTATTCATTTATGACTGTTCAACACAACTCCTCAATAAAATTCTAAAGTATAAAAAATATTCCTATTAAAAAGAAGTAGGAAGAACGGAGGCCTGAATAAGCTGTGTGAGAGCAGGAATCACCTACCTCTTTTGTTTGATGAGTGTCACAAATATCTAGAATGGCATCTGCTGTGTAGTAGGTGCTCAGTTAATATATTTTATGAATAAAGCTGACATTGAATCTCTCTAACCCATGCAGAACAATAGAGAAAGAAATCACAATTTGTATGATTTCTTAAATGTCACTTTTGGTAATATGGAAAGAAGTTCTATAATTGTTCCAAGTAGTTTTTTTATTTGATATATCAATTTGGAAAATTATTGAGGAAATAATTCTATATGTCAAATTTTCTTCATGCTACTGAGTAGCTAATTCCTACTTAATCTTCAAACTCATTTTGTATCTTTTTTCTGGAAGCCCCTTTCCTAAGAGCCTTACTCCTCCTGCTGTGTCATTCCTCTGAGCTCTCAGAGCAGTCTGGACTTGTCTCCAGCATAGTCCTTGTACCTGCCACATGTACTGATGCGCACAGTTTTCCTTCTCAGGCTGCAAACTTCCCGAGGGCTGTCTGTTGTCTGGCTCTGTATCCCCTGGCACAGAATAACCACTGGACAAATGATTGTCAGGTTACTATTTTCTGTGATATTCATTTGCGTAAGTAAAGAGCTCTTGAAGTTTGCTCTACTTCTGGTCTATGTATTTTCTAGACTGATAGTTTTTTCTAGACTGACTTTCGGTTTGACACAAATGCTCTGCTATTGCCTTACTTCTATAGTTAGCAAATATTTTTGAGCCTCTCTTAGGACTTAGCCATAGTCCTGACCTGCAGAAATTTAGTCTGAGCAAACAGACATACATGCTAATTGTGTGTTCTATGCCATAAAAGGGGGGCAGGTGCTATGAGAACATGGGGGAGGCATTCACTGTGATGTGTGGAGTCTGGGAAGCAAAGGATTGAGATCCCTGCCCAAGTCAGCCTCAAGGAGGGCTGCGTCTTACACAGAGTACCTCTCAGAAAAAAGACTTAATTTTCCTTGATTGTCAAGATTCATGGGTTTTAATGTGGGTCCTGTATCTCAGTGGGCAACTCTCTAGTCATAGTACCTACCTCCTCCACAAGGGAGGCATCAGTAACCCCCTTAAAAGGGGGGACAGAAACAGGATGCAGAGAGCAGGTGAAGAAAGACAGTAGGTACCCATTTCCCATTCAAACATCTGGTGACCACAGAGGACACAGCACACTTACCAGTATCAGAAAGATCCATATATTTTTAAGTCAGAGGGCAAGGAATTAACAGAAGGCAGGATTACAAGATAGCTAAAAGATAGATATTAGAATAGATTCTTTGGGTCATGAAGGGATGTGATGTAAGTCACAAGAAAGAGGAATTCAAAAGAAAAAAATGTTCAATGTATGGAAAAGACTATCTTTAAAAAAGGATGCAGTTGATCACAATTCCTGATGCACCCGGGCATGATACGTGTGCTCTGCCTTAGTCCATAAAGGATCAGAGATGGGACCCTCTGAAGAGGTCTATACAGAAGATTTCTGGAAATTATGTCATTTCCATGACATTTCCAAGTATTATTTAAATATTTATCTTCTAGAAACAAAATTGAAGTCCAGTGAAGCATGTCTGCTGATTGATTCCTTCAGTGAGCTTTTAAAGGCTGCCTAAGTGCAAAGCACTGGTCTGGAGATCAGATGTGTTTAATTTACCCCCAGCTTCTTGACCCCATGGAGGAGTAAAAACACAGGCAAAAGTACCTATTGTTAGAGGGATTTTAGCCACTTGATACATGAAGCTGGATATTGGACATTTGCTAACCAAGGCCAGTTTTAACACTAAAATTACTGCTCTTTTTTCCCAAATAATTCTCAAGAGGTTATTGTTAATAATGTGAACCTAACCAGAAATGGCCTCTTCCCCCTTTTATAATCATAAATCTTGCAGTGGGGAGACAAAGTATGATGGTATCTACATGAATACAATTTAGTTAAATAGCCACACTTTGCAAATGAGTGGACACCATGCAAATAAATGTATACATTAAAATTGGACAGCACTTAAAGAGATTTAATAATTCATCCCATTGCCTCTGCAAATAAAAGAACCAAAACCTCATTTATGCAGTTGCTAAAAATATGGTGGATAATGATGCATTCATGTTTAATATCACTAATAAATTTGAAAGTTCACATTTTTATTGATAAACATTTTCTTGAAATGCAGTCTAGGAGGACAGATTGTTAAATTTAAGTACTTTATAAATGAGAATTGTAGATATCAGTGTGATTAGTGGTGCTGCTGTGTCAAGAGCCATCTACCAACTTACCTGCATTCTTTCAAGAACTTAGCAGTGGCTTTTGTATTTCACTTTTATGTGCAACAAAATTGCACACAATTTTAGGGGGGAAATTATCCTGGTAACAGAGTAATGATCATAGTAAATTTTGTGCCTCTCCCCTGTTGACTTAAATTACATACTTAGAATATTTCAGAAATTATTCCCATGGTCTGGTTTAATATGTTGAAATATTTTGCCTATAGAATTCATTTATAGAAGAAATACTTAAATTTCTTATAAAATTAACTATGACAAACACACAAAAAGGTGTGATTTATGTCCAATTTTCACTCTAAATTATTTTGATTCATTGGAAACCATAAAATCTCATTATTCCATTTGCATAGACTTTAATGAGATATCATATAGCTCAAGATACCCAAAGAATTATTTCCTTTTTGGATGAGTTCTAATAAAATTTGGGAAAAAAATTATACATACAGGTAACATTCCAGAATTCATCCTAAAGTAGCATGGCAATCCTAAACACATTTTAATGAAAATTTTGCCATATTTAATTATTATACAAAAGTTTTAATATTATTTGTACTGATCGCCCTCTGAATTGATTGGAATGTATGACTTTCTGATTTTTATTTTGTATCAGTGGTAGACTTTGTCTCATTCTTTTTTCCCATTAAGATTCCAGAAACTTATTTCCTTAGAGATCCCCATACATTTCTCCTTACAAAGGACTTCATTAAGGTATATGTGTTGCATTTAGTGTTAAAAGTGTTCTTTGGTTTTGTTGCATGCATGAACTCACAGGTTAGCCTTTCCACATTTAACCCCAGCTTCTGGTAATAAGAGTTGGGGGACATGGTTAACTGAAGCATGTTTGGAGGAAGAAGCAAAACTTGTCTACAAAATACTAACACTTGGATGATTCTGCACCCTGAGAAAAGAGCACCCGGTGAATTTTCTGGACTTTTTTCATGGCTGACTTGGGATACACTTGCATTGTCAAAGAGTGTGTTGACCTCTCTCTTTGATGCATATTGATTATGACAATCACCCTCCTTGCCCTGCAGGCCATGGAGGCACAGATACAGAACTTTGGACAGACGCCATCTCAGTTGCTTATTGAGCCACATCCGCCTCGGAGCTCTGCCATGCACCTGGTAAGACATATCAGCATGTTAAGGTTTTTTTCTTTCCTTTGTACCTGCATATAGAACAAATAACATAGCGATTTTTAAAGACTTCTCAATTTAGTGATTAACTCTTCAGCCTAAGGACATACTGATATCCCAGGGAGAAATAGAGAAGAGAGGATGACTCTTACTTTTGAGTCCCACTAATTAAGCTGGCCCAATTTTAGATTCATAAAAATAGCTATCTTCTCTGTGTATGCCTCTGCAGAAACTCATTCATGCACATACAAGCATACAGACACATGCTGGCACCAAAATTAAATTAGATTTGTAAATTATGATGAAAAATATAAACACAATATGATATTGCCAATTTAATTTGGGGGTACTGGATGAGGTAAGGAGAAGAGTTCATTTTACAAAAGGGAAAGAAACAGATAATTTATGGTCACTGCAGAGAGGCTGTTCAGTAGAGGGGGTGAGAATAAGGACCTCAGAGCCAGAGTTGTGCCAAACCCTTATCTGCCACTAACTGGAGGATGACTCAGACAAGGTATTTAACTCCTCTGTATGTACATTTCAGCATCTATAACAATAGGGGTGAAGCAAGTACCTAACATTGAAAATGTAATCACCCAGTCCTGCGCAGCACTTAGACTAGCCCCTGAGCTACAGGTTCTCGAAGCATGTTAGCTGGCATCCTCATCAGCTAGTCACATTAAACCTTTATGTGCACTTTGCAGTGGAACACTTCCTATCTTTTCATTTTCATCTAAATTTTAAAAGTCCAATTTCATAACGAAACAATTCCTTTTCAATTTATCAGCAAAAAGTAAACATGACCCTCTTTAGCTAATTTAAAGAAGGTAAAGATTTTTCTTAGAACATATTCTTACAGTGTTTTTTAACTGATTATTCACTAATTTTTTGGTTTAAAAAATGCTCAAAGGTAAAAATGTTTCCAAAGTGAATTACAGTTCATCAATTTTTCTAGCCCATTGCCAAAGCAGTAAGTACCCTCATTTTGGAGTAAAGTGTTCTGGAATATGGTCCATAATATGTATGTGTAAAAATTTTATAAGTTGTTATTTGTGATTAAAGAATTACTCATTCATTTCATTTATTCAGCAAATTATCAATTATTTAACAAATTTTTATTGAGCCCCTTCTGTATCAGATATAAGCTTTGGAGGTACAGAGCCAGATTACTGTCTCTTTAGCTCAGCCCCCTCAGTTAGTCAGTAATGAACTCCTTTTACTGCGGTTGGTCCTTCTGTGTGATAAAACAGGTTTGCTCCAAGTGCAGGCTAAACTGTTAGCACCAGCATAGACAGGGAGGTGCGGCCTTGGAACCTGGAGCTTCCAGATGAGACATTTTTAATAAACTGTCCAGGAGAATATCTCTAACACTTTATTTTATGAAATGGCTTGGCAGAAGAATTTTATTTCCTCCTTAGTTTTTAATAATAATAATAATAAATAGTTATCCTGGAGGAATGCCCAGTCAGAATTCATTACTTTCCTAGGGGAAATTTTAGAGACTAAATTGGCATGGAACTATTTAAAAAAAAAAAAAAAAGATCTAAGGTTTCTAAGTTATTGTCACAGAGGATTCATATATAGAGGAAGCAATTATAAAACATGTATGAAAGCTAAATAATGATTATTTCCAGCATTCTTATTTTATGTTTTCTGTATAGAGTAGTATTTATGGTGTTTTCTAGTATTTATAGCATCTACTTTCTATCAGGTCATGTATTAGATGTTTGAGAAACAAAGGTTAAAAAAGGAAAAAAGAAGAAAAAGCATAGCCCCTCAGTAAACACCCAGTCTACAAGGGAGAAAGGAGGCAGTAAGTCAGTGCCAGAGAAGAAACGTGTGCGAAAACACTGACAGGGAGCCCTCTGGCTGCTTTATGGAGACCATTATATATTTTAATTATTTAGGCTGTAGCCATGGCCTCAGACCTACCAGCTAGAAATGAAGATATCAATCAATTCACTTTGTATTTCATATAAACAATATCAGTCACTGTTTGACTAATTTTTCCACCAAAATGATGTTTTAACTGCACTGAACAATTACTTTACATCTTGTGGCCGTATCTGTGAGCTAACTCTTGACATAGCAGTCTAGCTACATCAAAATTGAAGTTAATTGTTAATCTTACTGCATCCAGTATCATGATTTGAGTGACTGCTGTCTTCTTTCTGTGCCACCCTGAGTGAAAGCTGCTCTGTTTGGGACAGACTTTAGCTAGTAGCACAGTTCAGATTGCTCAGATCTCCCTGCATGTGCTCATGGTAGCCTCGTCTCTTATAAGCTCCACTTCCCCACATGTTCCACTAACCTTGTTATCCCTTTTGTTTCCTTCTGTTCTCTTTCTACTCAACAGTGTTTCCTTCCACAGAGCCCCCTCATGTTTAAAGATCAGATGCAACAGGATGTGATAATGGTGCTGAAGTTTCCATCAAATTCTCCAGTAACTCACGTGGCTGCCAACACTCTACCCCACCTGACCATCCCTGCAGTGGTGACAGTGACCTGCAGTCGACTGTTTGCAGTGAACAGATGGCACAATACAGTAGGTATGTAGTCTAAGCAAGGCACTCACTAAAGAGTAAAGGTAAGAAAGGTGTTCTGGTGGTAGTTCTCATTGCTTCAGCCTAGTGGATCATCGTCAAACCCAACTGAATGACTCAGGTCTTCACCTCAGCTGTATGTTAGTGCTCACAGAGGACATGGTGATGCTGTGCCATCAAATGCTAAATATATATTTGATAAATTGAAGCAGCTTTACAAATTATAAAGATCCTTCCTCCCTCTTCTATCACTGCCCCCAAAACCCCGACTTTATTCCATATTAAACAAAAGTGAGTTTGAATTTGGATTTTCTGGATGATAGCTTCAAATCTTCTTTCTTCAATGTCATTGATTTATTTAGCAAATATTTGAATAGCAATTATGCATCAAATGGTCCTAAGCACTTGGAACACAGCAGGGAACAAGACAAGCACCATCTTTATCCTTGTGGAGTTTAGTCTTTGAAAAAAGACAAACTAAATCATTCGAAGTCATTCCACGTTTTTACTCCATACTACTTCCTGAAAGTTCTAGCTAGTATATCTTCAAGTGATATAATGCTGTTGCAGAAATTTAGACATGTTGATATATATTTAATCAAGGCAGAAGTAGATATGATCTAATGATTTAATTAGCCTAGTTTCTCACTTAAGATCTTGCTGGGAGCAACAGGACTCCCACTGTCTCCAGAACTGAGCAGATCCCTGGTAAGTTGACCTGACTCTTTCTAACCTACTGACTTCTACTTGCTCTGAAAAATGGAGTGATTTATACCATAACTTTATCTGTGAAGAGTTGTTAAGTGTATCTATTTTATGATTATTGGTGATATTAGCAACATGTGATATTAACACGTGTTGGTGATATTAACTACTGCCATTCAATCAGAAGTATGCATCAACATCTTAAAGAATAAAATGGGAGTTCATTATATATAGGAGTCTTAGCCTACAGAAATATTTTGCTCTAGAAATATTCTTATAAAGGGATAATTTTTTCTTTAAAATTGTCCAAAAGTATTATATGTAATCACATGCAAAAATTACAACTAATAAATTCATTCAAGCCCTAAATGTCAATTGTCCAAAAGTAGTACTTATGATGCTAAGATTTTAGTTGAGGGGCTGGATCAATGGCTTAGCAGTTGGAGCGCTTGCCTGCCATGTGCACAGACCCGGGTTCAAACCCCTGCACCATATACAAAACAGTGTCAGAGAAACAAAGGCCAGATGAAAAACTAAATAAAATTGATTCTCTATTCCTCTCTCTCTCTCTCTCTCTCTCTCCCTACATATATATGTTTTTTTAAATATATAGTATAAAAAGATTTGAGTCAAGGCCCAGTTTCATTCCTTCAATAGCCATGTATTAAAAGGGGGACCCCGTTGGGTGGGAGCACTAGCTTCCACCCCCACCCTGTCCCCATATCATCCTGATTGGTAGCATAGCCTTTCCTCTGATTTCAGACTCTGGTTGCCTGGTAACCTTGGCTTTCTGACGGGTTCAGGAAACATCATGATCCTCTGTTTCATCCAGCTTTTTCTTATCACTCTTTCCAGCTTTCTACATCTTAGGTGGAAACCCAAAGTCCCTGTTGTAATTATTTTTTAAGATTGCCTACAAATTCACATAATGTGTTTGAATCATTCTTAAAATAACTTACCACAATTTTAAGCAAATATATATTTTGTGTAATCATCATAAAACACATCTTCTTTTAATTGCATCAGCATTGTCTTACATAATGAAGGGAGTCATTGGTTCACATTCATACATGCATTTGTGCTAACAGAGTTGCTTAAACCCCATCCTTGTCCAGGATCTCCCTGCCACCACTCCCCAGTCTTATGACTCCTCTGTAGTTCCCCTAAGTTACAGATAAATGACCATATACATGTAATTTAAACATTGAACCCACTACATGTATATGCCTGCCTGGGTACATTTTGGGTTCTCATGAGCGTCACCTGTACTCTACAGTCTTGAACACCCCCCTTTTTCCCTCCATGTCATCCCTCTCTTTCTCACCCCCCACTTCACAGTATAGTATCCACAGCTTATGTGTTACTTCAGATTTGGTGAGTCTGTTAAATAAACTTGACTAATTTTCATCCAATCTTAGGTTTTATTCTAGCTTCCACATATGAGAGAAAACATTCAGCCTTTAAGTCTTTGATTTTGGCTTGCTTCACTCAGCTTGAATTTTTCCATTTCTATCCATTTATGTGCAAAAGCCATTCTTTCTAGTAGCTGTGTAGAACTCCATTATGTATATATACCACAATATTTGGATCCATTCATCCATTGAGGGGCATCTGGATTATTTCTATAATTTCACTATTGTAAAGTGAGCTGCTATAAACATTGATGTAGCTGCCCCTCTGTAATAAGCTGATTCTAGCTCTTCTGGGAAAATAATAAGAGTGGGATAGCTGGGTCAAACAGAGTATTCAATTCCTAATCATTTGAGGAGTCTCCACACTACTTTCCAGAGTGGCTGTACCAGTTTGCAGTCCCACCAACAGTGTGTTGGTGTTCCTTTCTTCCCTAACCTCTCTAGCATCTGTTATTGTTCATATTCTTCATTTTTGCCATTCTGATTAGAGTGAGGTGGAATCTCAGTTCAGTTTTGATTTGCATTTCTCTGATTGCTAGTGATGTAGAACACTTTCTGGTGTATCATTTGGCTTTTTGAACTTCCTTTGTTGAGAAGTTTCTGTTTAGGTCCATAGTCCATTTGTTCATTGGAGTGTCTATGTTTTTTGAGTTTTTTTATATATTAGCCCCCTGGATGTTAGCCCCATCAGAGAGGTAGCAGGCCATGATTTTTTCCCATTCTTTAGGTTCTCTCTTGACACTCTTGACTAATGCTTTAGCTGTGCAGAAGCTTTTCAGTTTAATGGCATTCCACTCATTAATTCTTGGTTTTAATTCTTGCATTATTGGAGTCTTGTTAAAGAAGAAAGTGCTAACACCAGTATGGTAGAGTGTTGATCCTGTTTTGTCTTCCAGTAATTGTATGGTTGCTGGTTTAATTCTTTGATCCATTTTGATTTGATTTTTGTGCAGGATGAGAGAAAAGGATGTGACTGTCCAATTTGTCCAGCACCATTTATTGAACAGACTGTCTTTCCTCCAAGCTGTATTTTTGCCCTCTTTGTCAAATATCAGATAGTTAAAAACTTGTGGGTTAGTCTCAGTGTCTTCTCTTCTATTCCATTGGTCTTCCTGCCTGTTATGAAACCTATACCATGCTGCGTGAAACACAGCTTTGTAGGAAATTCTTCTTTTCTGATAATTTCATGGTAGTTTTTCTCTATTTTTAAACCTGTAGGCCTCAGAGGAGCTCCAGGTTACTCCTTGGATCAAGCCCATCATCTTCCCATCGAAATGGACCCATTAATTGGTATGTTAACAAACAAAAACAAAGTTTTATGGATATTGTCCACAGATTTTTACATGACTATTTTTCACAAAAGATTGTTGAACAGTATTTTTTTCTGCTAGAAAATTAATGTGCAAATAATATCAAATTACCATTGAAGAGCTGTGCAAATCATAAAATAGCATTTAAAAACTTTTTGGTATTATCGCAATTATTTGTGACATTTTCTTGATAGTTTAGGAGGTCATTTAAGTTGCTTATAAACAACACAAATAATTATACATTGTCCTTTATTTTAACCTAAAATATTCTTAACAATTTTATATTATTTGAAATGTAAAGATTCACAGATTATTAAAGGAAACTAATGCTGAAGAATATGTTTTCTAGAAATCTTTATTCAATAGGGCTAAACATTTTTTAAAGTAAAGATTTTATGTGAAGTGCAAACTCATGATCCATAACTCTTTGTGGCAGATATTAAAAATATTCTTAAATAATTATGCTTACTAGCCATATGATCCAGAGGAAGCCCTTTAATCTTTCTGAGTCTCTCAATTTCAATTCTATGAGATGCTTTATAATAATATTTATTCTGCCTACCATATGGAATCATTCAGAAAATTTAAATAGGAAAAAGACCTAAAAATGTTATTGATATACAGCTTATTGTGTTTTATTCTTATAGTAACTCAGTTTTCATCATTGAACCAAGAGATACAAAATGGCCATTTCTGTTCATTACTTATACCCACATATGAAATGGCATTTACATGTCTTGTGGAGCACACAAGGTTCAGAACTAGAAGTATTTTTAGAATCTAGCTATCTATTCCTCTGTCCAACAGACATTGACATTGAATTATACAACTAGTGTGTAACCATGGAAAATTTAATAACTCTATTCGCATTTTTCTATAACCAATTATATAGTTTTCCAGCAATCCAGGTCCTTTGGTTTGCTTTTCCCTTACTGCCTTTTTTAATATAATTTTCTTTTATTGCTTACCTTCACTAGTAATTATTTTTATAGCATTAATAGATATCTACAAATAATAGCACCTAGATTTAATTGGTATAGAGAGTGGTGGTGTTGACCTTCTACATCTGCATTTTCTGTTTAAGAATTCAGCCCAGGGATTTCTCCTGAAAGGATGGCGTAGTATAAGGGACAAGCTGGCATCCAGACAGGCACTGGGGAAATCAGATGTGTCTCAGAGTTCCTGACTTTATTCAGATCCAATCCCAGTGCTATACACTGATTCTTTGCGTGTCTTTTTCCACCCAGATCTCCCTCCCATCCTTTTTATTCCTCTCCTCCCTGCCGGCCCATTCTGGAAAGGTCTTCTGTTTGTTGACAATCCAGGTCTTTAGAGCTGCTGACCTAAAGCTCCCTGTGGGGCTTCCCGCACAACAAAATCTCTTGCTCAGATCTCTGCCTTCTCCTCACATGAATTGTAAACACTGTCAGAAAATGACAGATTGGCAAATGTTAGGATATTTTTTCTTGTATAACATACTTCACATATTTATTCTTCATTTGGTTCTTATTGGACACTAATGAGTTTGTGCACAGCAAATATCTAGAGAATTAAATGCATGTAAATATTTTTATTAAGTTTTAAATTCATTGTCTTGTTTTCTTTGTACTGTTCTTTTTATTGGTAGAGGAGGAACTTAGATTTCTGGGATAATTTTTAAATATATAATGTGGCTCCTAAATAATCCCTGCTACTGAGGAACTTTATGTTCCTCAAGGGAAAATGACAAAATCTTAATACTCCTATAGTTTTAAAAATCTGTTGCTAGACAAATGAAGCATAAAACTGTTTTTGTCCCCTCTGAATTCTTGGTGAAATTCTTTGGAATCTTTCTTTAAATTCTGTTTATTTTTAGCCAATAACTCTGGTGTGAACAAACGGCAGATCACAGACCTTGTGGACCAGAGTATACAAATCAATGCACATTGTTTCGTGGTCACAGCAGATAATCGGTATATTCTTATCTGTGGATTCTGGGATAAGAGCTTCAGAGTTTATTCTACAGAAACAGGTAATCATGACTACAAAATATCTTGTTCTCTTTAAAATTATTATTGCTAAAAACCAGAGCTTACCTGAACTTATAATATAGGCATTTCTATCATTTGCCAACTTTGAATCAGTGGTCCCGATTTGAATTAGATGTTCACATTGTAAGCTAAATAACTAATTTTTACACCATGCATTCTGAACTTTAGCATGATCCCTGAATTTGTACGACAAATGTGAATGTTGTCTCCTTCTCCATGTTCATATCCAGTGGAAGACCTTAAACCTCTCCTTATTCTGACTGAGATACTAAAGAGAAAAATCAGTTAGAAAATGACAGATTAGCAATTGTTAAGATATTGTTTCTTATATAAAATACTTCATATCGTATTTATTCTTCATTTGGTTATTATTTTATAAGATCTTTGTTATTTTATAAGATCTTAAAAATTTCAAGTAACATTCTTGTATCAGTTTCCAGAAGTAAGTTCTTGTAGCTAGATTCAAATTACCTTATACATTTGAGGATCTATAGATTGAATTCTCATAAATTTGGTGAAATAAAGTTAGACTTATCACCATCTAAAGAAAAAGAGTAATTAAACAAACCTATCTTTTCTGCACTACAGGGAAATTAACTCAGATTGTGTTTGGCCACTGGGACGTGGTCACATGCCTGGCCCGGTCGGAATCGTACATTGGTGGGGACTGCTACATCGTGTCTGGGTCTCGGGATGCCACCTTGCTTCTCTGGTACTGGAGTGGGCGGCACCATATCATAGGAGACAACCCCAATAGCAGTGAGTATTTGTCTAGAATTAACCTCTCAGACTGTAAATTCACTTAAAATGTATTTTGTATTTTTGATGTTCCTAGTAGTTTTCCTTAAAACTATAAGGATTTTAAAAAATGAAAGTTAAAGTGGCAGAAATCATTTTACCTATGTTCAAAGTATAAAAAATGAGCAAATACTAATACTCTCAGCCTGAGGAGTCACTCAGACCCCCTTCTGCTGACCTGTTTGTTGTCCATAATGTCCAGTAATACCCACCCTTCAGAAACTTCAGCTGGTCCATCAAGCCTCATGATTTTGCTCAGCTGAATATGATCTCTCCATTCTCTGGGTTTTCCTAAGATTATATTTGTGCCTCAATCAAAGAATTTACTATATCTACCATTTAGTATAGAAAATCTCTGCATTTGTTCATTTACAAGTAATGATTGAATAGCCATAATCATTGGGCATACAAAAACTGAATAAGACTATCTACTACTTGGGATAACTCCTCAAGTAATTTTTATACAGCAATACTCCCTAAGATGTCCTGTAGGAAATGAAGACTCCCTAGTAAAATATTTTGGGAAAGACTTCATGTACTGTAAGTGTCCATGTAAGCTCTGAATGTCTTACACAAATATCTCTGTTGACTTTTGTTTAGCCCGCAGTCTCTCAAACTTATTTTTCCATGGAACATTTTGTTTATGTAAGAGTAGGACTTAGTCTTTGGCACTGTTGTCCTAAGGTAACACTGAGGTAGGTCATGAGTGTCTCAGGGTCTTGGCATAGTGACATATACAAGAGTTTTACTGTAAATATTGTCTTATAAGTACCAGGTAGAAGTGCTTAATAAGAGATTGCCTAGGAATAATTAACTGCTTTTAATTAGCAAGGTCTTAATTGTTCAAATGTGTATGTTTCTAATAAAATAAAATAATATTTAAAATGTTTGAAATTCCATAGTTCAAGAGCTATATCAATGTGAATTGTTTATATTAACCCTTAAGAACAAAATTGTGGTTGTTATATTTGTTAAAAATAGCATTTTAGGGGCTGGAGCAGTGGCTCAGAGGTTTCGGCACTTGCCTGGCAAGTGCGAGGACCCAGGTTCAAACCCCAGCACCACGTACACAACTGAGTGTTGGAGCAACTAAGGCCATGTGAAAAACTAAATAAAGTTGTTTCTCTTTTTCTCTGTCTCTCTCACTGTCCCTCTCTCTTTAAAAAAAAAATAGCATTTTATTGAAGCCCTAAATATGAGCAACATTATCCCTAAGAAGTTTATACAAGATTATCAGTAGGTGTTTTTCAACATTGCCTCTATTTATAAGAATTTTATTTTTTGGTCAAAAACTTTAGTCATTATGACTCTACACAACTTCCTTAAAATCCACCCTGTCAAATCTTTTTTGTGTATTTAATATAGACATATGAAATATGGCTTCCAGTATCCTTAGTATAAGGGGAAAATGCTCTTCTGCAATAAACAGGATGAACACCACAGTATGAGTCAAGCAGCAAATATGTATTAAATGCCTACTGTGTGTCTGGTTCTGCTGCAGCATCTGGGAATGTTGAGTGGTCAAACCTGGAGTTTATAAGAATCTTCATTACAGTGACCACAGAACTTCTTTTCCTCTTTGAATATATTGAGTACATTGAGTTTTTATTACATGAATCTTTTTTTTTAAGAGAGAGAAAGAGTTAATTTTATTTTTTCGTCTGGTTTTTGTTTTTCCTCCACTTAGTCATACGTTTGGTGCTGGGGTTCAAACCTGGGTCCTTGCACATGCCAGGCAAAGCGTTCTACTACTGAGCCACCTCTCCAGCCCCATGAATCATTAATTTTATCAAATGATATTTTGTATCATAAGTACTTAGATGATCCATAAAATCCTTCACTTTACATCTTGGGTATAAATTGATTATTGGTTAAAAAATACCATAGGATAATCATATGAATAAAATATAATCATATTTGGGGTTGGGGATTTAGCTCAGTGGCAGAGCGCTTGCCTAGCATGCGCAAGGCCCCGAGTTCAGTCCTCAGCCCAGAAAATATATATATATATAATCATACTTGTCTAAAATGATCAATCATGATAGTAGCATATAGTAGCATATATGTGCTTTACTAGAGCAACTGTACATAATGGTTAATTCATTTCTTTTTAAAGGAAGTCACAGCACACACTGAATTGACTGTAGTATCTCTAATCTGGCTGTGTTACCAATGTAAACATACAAGTTGTTGCCATAAGAAAATTTGGAATATGAAAGAAAAAGATTTTTTTTTCTACTTTGGTTTAATCTACTCTAGCTACCAATTCTCAGATCAGAGACTCAAGCTATATGTATTTTCTGCCTCATATGCATTGTTATTCAAAAGCAAAAAGCTAGTTATGTGTGAATTCATATTAAAGTGTGTGACACAATGCCCTTAGGTTTTGGAGGTTGTATATATTAACCTAGACTGAAGGGGAATGCCTAGCAGGAAACATAATATCCTAGTAGCTGTTATAATTCAGGGGTTGGTCTGGTATGGACGTTGAATTGCTTTGTACGGCAGAGGTCAAATCATACTTGTTCATCGCAACACCATGAAATGATAGGATTTATCATCTAACTTTATGTGCACATCACTGAAATCTCAAGATAAATTCAAGTGAATTTAATATATTTGTTTCTTTTGCATTGCCAGTATTACACTGTAATGGACAGCTCTATTAATTCCAAAGAAAACATAAGTAATGTTTGTAGATTTTTTAGGTAGATATAGGAAAAGACTGTAGATTCATTGTGTCAAATATATTGTTTTGACTAATTTAGATATCTCAAAAATATTAGCCCTTTGTAATTATTTTTATCATTTTAATGAATTTGTCACAAAGACAATGAAATTTGTATGTAAGTAAATTATTACAGAGAATTTCATACCATAAAAGAAACAAGCAAAGACTACTACATGTGGTATAGTTGAATCATAATGGTTTTAGTAATGTATTTTATACTTGTAATAATCATTGTTTTATTTTAAACTTTTGACTTTGAGCATAGAAAATTATCTTAGAAATTTTACATAAGACCCTGACTAGATAACAGCATTGGAAAGATGTGAGGGACAGATGATTTCATCTGAAACAGACTTACACAAACTTAAAACTAATTTGGAAGTGATAAAATTAATTTGCGCACTTTAATTGGAAGCAGCCTCCTGCATGAAAGAAGGCAGAGCAGCAGGCAATTTGTGCTAAAAGCTGATTGAATTTTTTGTCAGGTAGGTAGCTTGGACTTGGCCGCTTATCCTCTGGAGCCCCTTTTTGCAATATATTACAACCCATCTCTGACTGGTGTTCTTTAAAAGGATCAATGCTATTCCTGTTGAATCCCTAGAGTCCAAAACTTCATTGATCTTGGGACTTGACATTTCTCATTACATGCTGTAGCTTCCAACAAGATAGTCACAAGAGAGGCAAGTTAACATTGTTGTCTGTTCAATAGATACTGAAAATACATTGGGACCTCAGCTCAAAACCAATCTGCTTTTAAAGTACGTAATTTAAATGTTTATACAGATATAAAATGCTTTATAGAGAACTTGATGATGCACACATATGAAATTTTAAAAATCATAGCAATATAAAACCTTGAAAGGAATTTACTGTTCATCTTTTCAAATCAAATCTACAAAGATTCATAGTAATCTGTATAAGACAGTCTTATGTATAAGACTGCTCTACTCCACTTTCTAAACGCAGATCTTTTAGCCCTGTTTAAGCATTATGCAGACTATGAAATGAGGAGCCAATTGAAAGAGTGTCCAGCTGTGCACACGGACCTTCCCTGGGCTCCCATTGTGTAGGCCTCAGCTCTGGATGCTGACCCTCCCACCACCAAAGCCTGTCAGGAAACATCTGCCAAATCACATCCCTCTCTTTGTTTGCAGCCAGCCTTCACTATCCTGTGCTCAGTTCCACAACCACCACTAGCCAGTGGTTATAAGAGGTGAGAGCTGGACAAAGACTGGCCCAGAGATATTTTTAAAGTATATCTATATTTATACACATCAGATGAGTTTGTAACACTTTTCAGAGCAAGGAATGTTATCTAGAGTTCAGTCAGTGTTAACCCTTATGTCTTCGTATTAAGTATCACAGGAAGCATAGTCAGATATGTAATAATTCTCACCTCACAGGACTTTCTGGGGGTCACATGGCAGAGTATGTAACATCCTAGTCCAGGAAGGGATGCAGTAGACCACTTAGTGTCCCCTCCACTCAGTCTCACATCTGGAGACATTTTAAGGTTTGTCACTGGAAAGAGGGTTCCTTTCCACCCAGTCTCTGCTTTTCCTTTCTTTTTATGGGCCTGAGGATTCACGAAAGACTTTGGCCCAGGTTGGAAGCAATATAAAAAAACAAGAGTGACTAATTTGTTCTCTGATCAGATAGTTTCAGTGCACAGACCAGGGGGTCTGGGTACCATGCAGAGCCCAGCTTCCTTGGGAAAGGTAGGCAGATTACTCCATTTTGTTGTTTTGGGAAGGTGATGGAAGGATAAGCAATGTCTTATGATCTAGGTCCAGGTTCAGGACTTCAGAGGATGAGATTTGGCCTATCATTACAATGCTTAGAGCAAACTGCAGTTAGTGTCACTAGGGAAGAGGGAAAAGAACTTAGTGCATTAATAAATAGATTGATCATATCACCTTCCATTCTGCATTGAATACTCTGGGTTTGTAATCAAAGAAAACCACAGTGTGGGCCAGGTGACGTTTTGCAACCCAAGTACCATCTCTCACTTGTGTCTCCCTAGACCTTGTTAATGTGGGCCCATGCTTATTGGGGACTTGCCCCAGGCCTCTGTGGCAGCTCTGCTTGTGGCTGAGGACTGACTCTCTCTCCTGATATGGGGATTCTAAGGCCGTTCTCAGCTATCCCAGAAAATTCTAACATAATATTTTGAAATAAATCTTGACGTCACAATAGCAATAAAACGGACGAAATCCCTTATTCTAGAATTTTAATTAAAAATCCATCATGCTTTATATAAGTATAAAAATAGCTTCTACATGATTCTGCAATGAGTTGGAAAGGTCAGAATAGAATCTGAATGTCATATGTGACAAAGAGGTTAGTCCTCTGACTCCAGCAGAATGACACTGAGAAGCATAGGTCTTGGAGAGTCCACTGTCCATTCTGCTCTGATTCATAAGAACCAGCGCTTCTCCTGCATGTTAATAGCCCACAATTGAGGTTTAAATAAGAACTGTGAGTAATTTTTACTTAGACCATCTTTCTAAAAGCCATAGACATTCCCTCTAAAAAATGTCTCCCTTTTCAGTTCTGTGTGAATAGCAGCATCAAATAATATCTTTGTAATTGTTTTTTTATCCATTTCAAGAATTTTGGACTTGATAAAAATGAGGTGGATTCTGTTTATTTTAAAAATGCCTTTTATGTTTGAATTTTCCAAATGGTTGCCTATGAGGAAACTTAAAATCAGATGTGTTTTTTCCTTATCATTTATAACCATTCTGTCACACAGAGAGCTGTTCCATTGAGGAAATGAGCAGGGATGAGGGTGGTGGCACTGTGGTCCTTAGAGGGGAGATCTCACCTGCACCTCCCTCTACACAGGACCCTTTAACCCTGAGCTACATCCATCAATTGTGATGTGACAGTGACAGAATATTCCCAAGATTTTGAGGAATTGTTGGGGTGTGTGACATATGTCCCTGGCAAGGAAATGTGCTTTCTCCTTGCTGCAGATTTCTCAACTCAAAAATCCTAGAATAACATTTTGTTTACTTGCCCCAACTTAAGGTGGATCTCTTTAAAGGGAAACAATGCTTTTAGAGTGCCTAAAAAATATCCTGTAATATTCCAGTTCCACCATTTATTTAAATGGCCTGAGAAAATAATTATAATAAAACATTTTAGCTCCCTAAATCAGATAGAAACCTTTTAAAAATGCATTTCCTAATAAAAAGAATATAACAAACATAAGGAATTTTTGTTGTGGTAATCATTTTGTAATGTATTATAATTGTACACCTTGAATATATATGCAATTTTAGAAGCTTTTTTATTTGAGCATTATAATTATACATGGTATTGGGGTTCATTTTGACAAAATTATACATGCAAGGAATTTGAGTTCAATCCCCATCCCTCCCTTTTCCTTCCCTGCTCCATCTCCCTATTCTCCTCCTGCACTCTACTGATGTTTAAAAGGTATTCTCTCTTTTTTTTAAGAAAGTGGGAGAGAGAGAAATAGAGGATCAACTTCATTTATTTTTTCATATGGCCTTTGTTTCCCCAACACTTAGTTGTATATGTGGTGTTGAGGTTTGAACCCCGTCATGCATGCCAGGCAGCGCTCCAAACCTTAAAGGAATTTTTAAAAATATTTTTAAACATTTTTTTCTGGGGTTGGGGATTTAGCTCAGTGGCAAAGCGCTTGCCTAGCACGCACAAGGCCCCGAGTTTGGTCCTCAGCCCTGAAGGAAAAAAATTTTTTTTTCTCAGCTCCCTGCAATCAAATTATCCGAATTTTGCTTTTTCTTTAAGTTTCAATTTTATGTTAATTTTATGTCAGTTTTATCAAGCGTAATTTTAGGGGAGATAAAATAACCACTTAGAAAAATTAAGTATAATAGTACACATAAAATTTTATCAGTATTTAGTTCTTATTTTACTAGAGATTTCAGGGTATCTTAGAAATTGAATTTTCAGACAAATCCAGTTCTACTGAAAATCTAAATGAATCACCAATATTCAAAACCCATAATAACAGTATGCATTGATTTAGGTAAAATGACCAACTATGTGGGCAGTCAGCCCCCTTCTCCCACATTCCATCTAAGAGATGCCTCAAAAGCGAAATAGTAGTTAATGCATCTGAGAAAACTCATAAATAACTAAGAAACCACTGGAGACACAGAAGATGGTTGTGTCTTAGGAGGATATTGACAAATCAGAGTAGAGAATGTTGGGCATCTTGCCCAACATCTTGCCCTGCCGCTGTCAGGCAGAGAGAATCAGAGCACCAGTCCATCCAGCCAGTACTCCTGGTAGAGTCACATCAGTGTCAAATGAGGACTATCCAGAAAGAAGTGACATCTGCCCTCCCTTGAGCCTTCACGCCCCTATACCTGCCCCTCTACAAGGAGGTCTGGGGATTTTAAGGCAGGAGGCAGCTATTGGAAAGGGGAACACCAAGACCAAAATATACAGTGGTTCTCCAGGAGACAAAACTGGGGGCAGTGGGATCACTCCCAGCCAGAATATGAGCTTACAGAGTAGAGCAGAAGAGAAGAATATAGAGCTTTAAAAAGACAGTGTTCTCTAAGGTATAAGAGGGGCCATTAAGGTTACTGGATATCTTCCATATTTCTTATGCCAAGAAATAAGTACAAGGGAATTCATTTTATTCTCTTAATCCTATACATATAAATACTTAATATTTTTAAAAAATTCTTTAATTCTACAAGCAAAGGAAGATCAGGTGGCTGTATGGAAACTGCTTATTCAAAAGCATTTTGCAAACTTGGAGTAAAAGATAATTAATTCACAATAATGTTCCTCCAACTTGGATAATACACCAGTTCTTTTTAAAGAAGAAAAAAATTTTCATTAACACAAAAACATAACAAAACAAAAAGAAGAAAGAAAGGAAGAAGAATAATCTCAACTCCTATGAACATATCCTTGGTCCCCTTGAGCCCTAGTTTAAGAAACACTGACTTAATCAGTTCATCTTAAAGCATATTTCCCTTTTAAATTTCCATGGGGGAAAAATAATCACAGTGTAGATTTGACAACAAAGAGGTTTTACCGTTATAACTGGCTTAAAGAAATTTTACAATAGCATCAAAATACAAATCTGAAACTTTTCATAGAACTTCTTATCCTCAAGGAAATGACCACAGGTGATACATAGACCCTCAATAGAGAAATACCAAGAATTCTAAAGAGTTACAGTTACCAGACCAAGTTACAATATGCCTTTTCAGGGAGAATAAAATAATGGTTGATGAAAGTGGCAATTTAAAATGAAATACTTTTTAGTTAGGTTTGCACCAGTGAAATACAGAATCAAGATAATTATCTCTTCTTTCCTTTACTGCTTCCCCCCACACTCACCTCCTCCACCCCTAGCAAAGCACCTCTGCTTATTTCCTCATAGATTTCAGGGAATGTTTTTAACTGGGTAAGAGCATGGGTTTCAGAATTAGGCAGCTCTGGGTCAAATTCAACACTTGATAGATTTATGAACTTGGCAGCTTTGAGTAACTTTGCAAAGCTTTGGCTCTACTGGTTATGAAATAGGGATACTAATAGTACCTAACCTCATACAAATGTTATCATAATTAAATGAGATAACATACAGCATTTGTTACTTGCCAGGCACTGTGGCAATTTCACAACATAATTTGGAGAGAAAGGATAACTGTCACAGTGTCCTAAGCGCATCACTTATGTTAACTTACCCTGTCCTTTAAATAGTTCTGTTGGGGGATGGATGATCAGGTAGTATGCACAGTAATTTTTTCACAGATGAGGAAATATCAGAAAGGTCAAGTCACTGAGTGTGGTCACACAGCTAGTAAACGTCCTTAATAATCATTGGAGATTGTCTTATAAAATACTGGATTTGGTGGTGGAGCTCTTTATGTCTCTATTGTTCTATATTTATGGTGTGCTGTTGGACTCACGGCTGCTGCTTTTTTTTGCAGGTGACTATCCTGCACCAAGAGCTGTCCTCACAGGCCATGACCATGAAGTTGTCTGTGTTTCTGTCTGTGCAGAACTTGGACTTGTTATTAGTGGTGCTAAAGGTCAGAAGTCATTTCTTTCATTTTAAATCTTTAGAAAATGTAGAATTTTCTCAAGCTAACCATGACTTATTATTTATTTCTTCTAGGAGACTCTCCATAGACAAATGTAATCCCTAGGTTCTTTGCATCTGTTTAGTTTCATTATGAATATTTACTAGTACTGATATAAAATATGTGTGAAAGCATATGTAGTATTTGTGGTCACCAGCACTTTCACCATAACACTGGTCAATTAGATTGTAATATACCGGTACGATGCAATTTAAAAAGACATTTAAAAGACAAAAGGGAACCATCCCTGATGCAGTGGAGGACTTGCGGTATCAGACTTAGGCTTAGATCCACCTTCTTCTGCAGGACCCTTTCTTTGGTCAGTGGAAAGGAAACAGCATATGGTTCTTTTGTCTCTTTGTAGAAGTGTCATTCGGGGAAAAATCAAGAAACTTAGGTCCCAATTCTGGCTCAGATAGCAATTGTCCTTGGAAAGACTTAGGCAGAAAGAAGCCTAATGTTTGGAAGAAAGGAAGCAGTAGGGCAGGAGTGTAGGAGGGCATGGCAAAGTCAAGGAGGGAGAAGCTGAAGAGCTGGGAGGGGCCATGCACAAAGCTTTGCATTGTTTTACTTTCAGTAGGTGGAAATCATTGAAGGTTTTAGCTCTGATCGTGAGATAATCAGATTTGAGGGTTGATTCTGGCTGCTTTATGAACAATGGATATAGTGGAAAGGCAAGGGACCATGTTTTTGTTTTTTCATCTTAGTACAAAAAAATAGGTAACAAGGAAAGTGACACTTAAATGTGGGAAAACGTGTGAGTCTTCTGAGTTAGAAAGGATTAGAGGTGATTGATTGTTTTCACTTTTTACCCTAATTTTCTGGGGTTTAGTAGTCAGGAAAATTTAAGTATATTTTTACAGTGTCGCTTATTTTGTAAAATATGTGTCTGTTAAATTCGATTGATTGAAAATAAAAAATCTAATTTATCCACAGATTTTGCCAGTTTTGTTGTTTCATTTTGTTTTGAATGAACAAGAGGACAGATAGTACTTACCTACATAATGCATTTATTTTCATGGATTTGACTAATGGGATTTTATCAACAAAATTTCAGTAAGGACAAAAAGTTATTTGGCAAAATAAGTCCCTACCCCAATTCCTTCTACAGTCTAGCCTCACCGTAAATTTATTTGAAGACAAAAAGTGTTTCTGTAGTCTAAATTACTTACTTAATTTCTTAATTTTGCTTTCATATTCCATGTATAGACTACAGAAAATGGTAAAACTCACTTGGCTGTGATATAATTTATGTACTACAATCTTAAAACTTGGATGCTACTAGAAATAATTCACAAGCTGTTCTGATAATTCTCAAACTTTCAAGAAAATTTTCTAAAAGCACATTAGGAATAACTTTCTGGGACACACAATGCTTTATTCTCACATCATCTATGATCTGTGTCCATTTATTATGAATATTACCTGACAAAGGAAAAAAACAAGTGTTTACCCCAAAACAAGTGTTTACCATAAAAAGTGGGGGCACACAGTGCATGTGTTATTACTCAGCTACTATTCGCTCCCTTCAAATCTAAGCTCAGCGCTTGACTCCAGCCTTACCTCTTTCTTCTTCTGCCTTCTTTCAACAAATCTGAGTACCACCCAGGTAAGGTTTTCAGGTGGGTCACTAGCTGACCAGGTGTTGATGTTCCCTACTCTACAGAAGGCCCTTGCCTTGTCCACACCATCACTGGAGATTTGCTGAGAGCCCTAGAAGGACCAGAAAACTGCTTGTTCCCACGCTTGATTTCTGTGTCCAGCGAAGGCCATTGTATCATATACTACGAACGAGGGCGATTCAGCAATTTCAGCATCAATGGGAAGCTTCTGGCTCAAATGGAGATCAATGATTCGACACGGGTAAGTCTGTACATTCAGTGCTAAATAGGACAGAAGCCAAGAGATTAAAAAGTAATTGTTTTACATTAAATAACTCAGAACAGAACTTCTCTGGCATCCATATAAATATGTGCTAGTGTAGAAAGTACTAAATTAATTTTGGTACTTTTTTTTTTAAAGAGATAGGACAGTGAGAGAGAGAGAGAGAATTCTTATTTAGTTTTTCACATGGCCCTCGTTGCTCTGACACTTAGCTGTGTATATGGGTGCTGGGGTTCGAACCCGTGTACTCGGGCATGCAAGGAAAGTGCATGTAGCCACCAAGCCACTGCTCCAGCCCCTAGATTGGTACTTTGAACAAATCCAGAATTCCTTTAGTCCCACATAGTTAACTCTGTGAATTAGATTTCAGGGATTATAGTTTTTTGATTATAGGTTAGGCCCTTAAGGAAATTTTTTTACAATTACTTTTGTAAATAATTGTTTCAGCACTGTACTCTCACAATAGTAAATGTGAATTTATTGCTGAAAAATCCTATCTTCACAACCCTAAACTACATTGACAAGTACCCACTTGCCCTGCATTTACAAATGAATTATGCTTTTTGGTTTATCGGTATTAAAAACTGTTTTGAAATATACGTCTGCCTATTTGTTCTAAAAGTCTTAACATTGTTAATGTTCAGAATTTAGCAAAACATCAGGTTACTTCATCTCAAGTTCTTCCTAGATGAGATGGATAATATTCTCTTTGGGACTTTCATAATTTTATAACTTCAATTGGTTTTAATAAGATTCTTTGTCTGTATAAGACTTTGACAAATTCCAGATAGAAAATTCTGTGGACTGGCTTTTAGAAAGCTTGGACAACAGGCTGAAAAGGAGATAATTATTTCAAGGAAATGAGAACCTAATGCTTTTCAGTACTGACCACTGACTGAAAAAATGGAAATGGTTGGTTTTCTGCCTTTTTCTGAAGGCCATTCTCCTGAGCAGCGATGGCCAGAACCTGGTGACTGGAGGGGACAATGGCGTGGTGGAGGTCTGGCAGGCCTGTGACTTTAAGCAGCTCTACATTTATCCCGGATGTGATGCTGGCATTAGAGCAATGGACTTGTCCCATGACCAGAGGTGAGCCACGTCAGGGAAGAGCGTGATTCCTGAGCACTGTCATGGAGAGCTTTCACATTCTCCCAGGGGTGGAAAGTGCTAGAATAAAATCCCAGTGTCCAGGTGGAAGAAAGACTAGCACAGAAAAGGGTAAAAGGTAAACCTAAGGAAGGATTCCAGTCAGAGGGAAACAGGAAGAGAATAAGGAGAAATGGGTCATAAGAAACGGGCACACCAAACACATCTTTTTTTTTTTTAAGAGAATTTTATTTATTTTCTTATCTGGCCTTTGTTTTTCCAACACTTAGTTGTGTATGCGATGCTGGGGTTCAAACCCGGGTCCTTGTGCATGCCAGGCAAGCACTCCAACAGATGAGCCACTGCTCCTTCCCTCCCCTCATTTTATTCCTCACCTATTTCTCATCTGTGTTATTTTGTTGTATTTTAGGTATTCTCCTAAAATACTTTAATCCTTTCATGGAAAGAGTTGATAGAAATATGAATCAACTAACATGGTTTTCCATAATCTTTACTTTGCAATAAGATTTTATTATTTCCTAAAATTCAACATTGAGCTCATAAAGTGAAAAGAATATGAGGAATATAATGAGTCTAACATTTTTAAATTGAAAAAATAAAACCCTATAATCTTAAATTAACATGTAATACTGTATTTTTGCAGTATATTTAACAGAAATAAGAAAAGCTTGCTAATAACCAACTGTTTCAACTTATGAAATATTTCTTATAAGAATATTAGTTTCAAATTTTTTAAATATTAAACAGATAATAAATTTAACAAAGCATCTTTATAATACAGTAAAATGGTACTGCGGTCACCAAGAAAAACAATATAAATTAATTTTGTCTGGGAATGGACATATGGTTTGTAATTATTTGTATATATATGGGTGTTTCTAAAGTATTTAAAATTTTGGGTGTTCATAAGTTATTTAAATATTCTCCCATATATTTATTCACATATTTGTTTTATAAACATTTGCCGCCACAATTATAGGTGAAACATTGTGTAAAATACTAAGAATACATAATAAGATTACTGATTCCAAAGAGCTCACATAATCATAATCTCACTGTATTTGAGGGATGAAAGGAATAGAATTACAGAGAAAAAGAAGTGATCAGCTCCTTCTGAGGGCTGGGAAGGCAGGACAGACTCCAGAAAGTGTTCATTCATTCACCAGGCTTGGACAGAGTGGATGAAAGAGCATTTTCTAAGTCACAGTAGTGTGAAGAGTCTCTTAAGTCCAGTGAGGAAAGATATCAATTAGGTTTCTATTTCTGTTTTAACGTCATTCTTCCTTTTGATTATGTTTGCTGTTTTATAATGTTCCTGATCTATCAGAAAAGTACTACACGCATAGAAATTTTGAATTGAAAAACATGTTTTGAGAATGTATACTCAAGAAGTATTTATGTGATGAGGGGTTGTATTAACAGTTACCAACACTTGAGTTAGGTCACAAGACGTGAGCTCAGTCAGTGGCGATGAGAAGGTGGAACTGTCACAGAAAAAGAAGCCTTGGTGCTGGATGACTGGTGGGAGGACTTAAAGGGAGAGCAGGAAATGGTGACCACAAGGTCAGTAGGTAGACAGTGACTCATGGTGGACGTCAGCTGTTGAGGTTTTATTTTGCACCCTGCTGTCATCCAATGGGCAAAAAGAAAATGGCATTGGAGCTTCAGAAAAAGAGTTCCAATCGCACATGCCCATGTCCGAGGAGGGTGTGTGAAGTGAGAGTGTAAGGGCTGGAGTGTTTACAGAAGAGTAAGAAAAGAAGGGTCAGAAAGATGGGGACAAAAGCCAGAAATCCTCAGAAAAGCCAATGGCTGTCCAAAAGGAGGAAGTGGATAAGCATGGATGTGAGTGCAGAGAGGCAGTAGGTGCCCAGGTGACCCTGGAAACCCTGGTTCCAGTGGGGTCGTCTGATGCTCTCCAGCAAGGCTCTGCCTTCAGGAATGTGCAGGGCTGACTAGGCTTCTCGCAGAAGAACCAGAAGAAATGTTAGTCCAGTCTCAGCACAAAGCACCTTGGAGACCAGAATGCTGTCTAACAGAAAACAGCAACCACGCAGATGAGTTCCGATCCCTCTGAACTAATGTCTCTGCTTTTCCAGGACTCTGATTACTGGCATGGCTTCTGGTAGCATTGTAGCTTTTAATATAGATTTTAATCGGTGGCATTATGAGCATCAGAACAGATACTGAAGACAGTGAAGAACCAAAAGCCAAGCTGAAGTGGACAGCACAGTCGCTGCATGGAAAGGCAATATCTGGTGGAAGAACCTCGCCCACATCGGCCTCTGCACATCCCATCACACCCAGCAATAGCTGCACATCGCGCTCAGCGGCCATTTTACTTTGTGTTTTTTTCAGGACTGAACACCAGCTGCTACCAAGCAAGCTTGTATCATGTAAATTATATGACTTAGGAGATGTTTGGTAATTATTTCATATATCGTTGTTTATTGAGAAAAGGTTGTGGGACGTGTCACAAGAGACTTGACAATTCTGAGGAACCTTGTGTCCAATTGTTACAAAGTTTAAGCTTTGAACCTAACCTGCATCCCATTTCCAGCCTCTTTTCAAGCTGAAAAAAATAAAACACGTTTGATACTTTGTACATCAGATGCATCTTATTTAAAGGGATACTTTTGTAAAAGTAAAAGTAAAACCTTGTATAAAGAACAAAATGTTTCTTAATTTTATTGTGGAGTTACAACTTGCATGTTCTTTACTCCTGATGTCTCAATGGATTAGGTGCATTCATGCTGTGAAACAGAAAGATCTGTCCAAGGACACAGCTTGTACAAAAGGGTTGAATTTGGGCTCTATCAGAAATATTTGACATTTTCACCAAAATATGTTTGCACTTTTTAATATAAATTCATCCCTTCTAAGTGAAATCTGCTCATAAAACATTTGGATACTAAGCCATTATTTGCCATGTTTGGTACTTTATACAAAGAAAATTCAGCCCTACCCTTTATAATTTGAAGACACAGCAGAAAGGGGGCTAAGGGATGAGGTCCTGGTTTTTATTGTATAAATAGGAGTCATGATCATTAGTTCCATAGTAATGACTTCCCAACACCTGGGCATCTCTTCCAGAGTCATCTGCTGGCTTAGTGTGTATACATTAGGGGAGGAGAATGATGCTAACTTATTTTTCCCTCTTTGGTTCTTGAATAGCTTAGTTTCTTTAACAACAGGTCAGACTTTATTACAACAATAACTGAAGTTATTCTTTTAGGTTCTTGTGCAATTCTCACCTAAAGCCACATTCTTAGCCTAAGGCACTTCATCTTTTATGATATAAAATGATGGCTGTCAAATGATTTTCCATATCTTGTACTGATCAAGTTACACACCCAGGGGTATATACACTTTATTCATGTTTCTTCTTTGTATATTTGGTGACTGTATTGTCATAGATGTACATATTGTGTCGGTAGGGCTATGAGGCATGTTACAGGAATGTAATTTTCTCAGAATTTACACTCACTTGCAGTCATTTATTTAAAAAGATAAAACAAGATAATGGGTTCTTTGTATTGACACTTTGCACCAGAAACATATCATTATTTATTGATGTGATTACTTATTTGTTATCCACCTTGTACTAGTAAGTTTTAGCACTGAATTATTCCTTCTTCATTGTTGTTTGTATTTATGAAATTCTGAAATTATGGGGAATCAGTGTAATGATTAAGTTATTCACCACCAGGCTGTAAGCAATATCTTGAGTTTATAGCTTAGAATTGGGAGGATACTGAACATCTGGAAGATAAGTTCATTTCATCTTAAGATCATGGTGAAATATTTTGGATATATAAATTCCTTAAGCTATTGTAACCATGTTTTATTGCAAAGATGTAAAATATGCCAGATGTGTGTGAGTTGGAAATCAAAAAAAAAAAAACCAGAAAATAAAATATGCAAAGAATTCACTGATTGTTTCCCATTTCATTGGACCCTGCTCCTACATGCATTCATTATGTTGTCATACAAGTTTAAAGAATCGGCGTTGCCTCATGTAAGGGCCTAGCATCTAAAAACGTGAAATAAAGTCTTAATGAGACCCTGTAATTTGCTGAAACATGAGCTGCTCTGCTTGGCCATCTGGCAGGGATTTGGGGCAGCAGTGACCACAGGGAAACAGCCTTCATTGTTTATTCTGCATACTTCACATTTGGGGTTGTTTTAGAATTGTACTTAAAAGAAACTAAATGGTAAAGGATATAATAACTCCTGTCATGAGTATTATCAAATAAGGCTATGTTTGTTTGAAACTATTCTTCGTAAAATCCGTCATCAACCATGCATGGCACAGGCAGGGACTGAGAGACCTAGAGGAGCTGAGCAGCTGCTGACCACAGCAAGGTGGACAGCTGGAAGGAACACTGCGGAAGACACATCAGCTATGCAAATTGTGTGGGTGGTGAGGCAGTACCCAGGCAGGCACAGGCAGGGAGAGACTATAAGCAGTGCTGTATTCTCGCAACCGAAAGGACTGAGCCATCAGGAGCCGGAACGGCTGGCTACTCGCGCTCCATCCTATGCCCCAGCCAGAAACCTGGCAGTCACCAGAGCCCTCGCAGGCTCATTGGTACTGGGACCTAAAGTGTCTTGAAACTGCACCCTTCTTTCTAGCACCATCATCGAGACTATCTCCAAATCTGCTGACCCGTACCTCGGCCTCTAATCTATGCCTCTCATTCCTGCTCAACCCAGCTGCCATTGGCCACACCACCAATCAAATCAATGCTCTCCTTCCTGAGCACTTTGCAGAGCCAATACCAGTGGCTTGAAGAATGGTATTCTTAATCTGTAGGAGGTGAAAAATCATCTGAAGAGCTTACTTTTAAAAGCAGAATCTAGGGAGCCATCCTCACATACTCTGATGTGGTGATCCTTGGACACATTCTCATTAGCACTAATTTGAGGAATAAAGTCCAAAATCATTAGGACACAGAAATCCACCAGGAGGAACATGTTCTCATCTTTCAGTCCCAGGGGCCAACCCACCCGTGTGCAAGTGCCTGAGACCACCTCCCTGTTCCTAGTGTTCTTCCTATGGGACCTCTCTGCCTACATCACCCCTGTTTAACTCCTTGTGGCAAATTTGGTCGTACATAAATAATCTTGCTTGGTGAGTAAAGACAGGCCCTAAACTCCACATCCTCACCATGTGATGACGACAGAAGCAACTTGCAGGGTTCAATTTCAACCATGCGTGGATATTTTTTAATAGAATATATATTTTAGCAAGCAGGCACAAGACCATTCCTACAACTCTTGGGTGAGTTTGCTTAAGTCCAGGGCTCTCCCTTTTTGCACAATCTGACATCCATTTTGCATCACAGGTATACGGAAACACATGCATCAGTATCCTAGAAACAATCCCATGAGCCTTGTTCCATCAGCAGCAGCCAGAATCATCAAATCATGTAGGCATCAAGTCTTGGGCATCAGCCTAAGAACGCAGGTTACAAGCCTCAGTCAATTCTTACACACTGATTATGGAGAAATAGGAGAGGTCACTCAAATACTGTAGGCATTGTACATTGAATTAATAGGTATGAAAACACTCATTTCATCAAAGATCATTTCTATCATCGATCATGCTAATTTAGAAGCTAATACTTCATCCTTTAAAAAGCCATCCTTAACATTACTTCCCTAACTTAAAAAAAAAAAACAAAAAAAAAACTTCTGATTTCCCCTGGGTTTGTTTAGGTCTGGAGTTGACTTTGGAATGAGACCATTCTGATTAAATGAGCTAGAAAATAGAAAATAAACTTCAAATGTCTATATAGTAGAGTATAAATTTGCGCATCACTTCTCCATCCTAGATTCTTCAAAGTGAATTTCAACATCATGACCCTGTCCTTACCCTTAGACAAAGTTCAAATGGGCCCTCCTTTGTGAAGCCTTACCCAACTACTGGGTTAGGTCCCCCATATTTGCATATCCCTGTCAAAGCATGGTTGGTCAGGATGGATATCAATTACTTATATGATTATAATATACTAGTAATAATGATTTAATAAAAAGGAGCTCAGTCAAGTAGAGGAAGCCGATCCAAGGAAGGGAAGACGGGAAAGGGAAGGTACTAGGGAATGAGATTGAATTATCTGCATGTAGAAATACAGCATACTGAATCCCACTATGGTATATAAGTGTAGCATATCTCTTTAAAAATTAAAAATGTGCCCTGTCTCTTACACTGGTGGCCCTCTGAATTTGTAGGCAGGCCCGCCACCTTCATTTGTCAACACTATCCCCCATGCCCCTTCCTCCAGTGGGTTTCAGGTCTTCATCTTGGCTAACCCGTCCTGATGAACAATTTTCTGCCAATAGAAGCCTGGAATCCCGTGCTTCCTCCTCCAAGAAGGCCCCCTCTTCTGCCCCTTGGTGCCCTACTGAGTGTGCACATGGCACTTGGACACACCCCTCCTGTAGCACTGTTCTTAGTCCAGTTATAACCTAATACCTGAGATAGGGTAACTTAGGAACAACAGAAACTTATTGCTCACAGGTCTGGAGTTTGATGAGTCCAAGAAAAGGGTACCAACAGATTCAGTGCCTGGTGGGGACCTCTTCTTCTTAAATGGCACCTTCTATATCCTACGTAGCAGAAGGGGCAGATAAGCTCCCTTGGACCTCTTTTGTAAGGACACTAGTCCCATTTATGAAGGCTCCAACCTCACAACCCAACCTCCTCCCAAAAGGCTTCACCTCGTCGTTTTGTCACATGGAGGTTTAGGTTGCACTATATGAAGTTAGGGAGGCAGGAATACAATCATGGAGGTCAGAGCAGCACCCACATCCCTGAATTTCTCCCTGCTTATTGACTTGTATCTCCCTCCTATTACGCAATAACCAAAATGCAGTGATTGTTTTCTTTGGGGGGGGGGTGTCCTAAGTCCTAAGTGTATAACACAAAGTGTATTATCACTGTCCTTCGTGTGTCAGCTTCCTCTCAGGACTGTGAACCAACAGCCTACATCTTTCCGTAGCCCTCACAAGGGTCACAGCCAACATCCCTGTAATGAAAGACAACACAACAAATTCGTTTAATCCGAGTTTTATGTGACATGCAAACCTTGAGAATGAAGACCCACAGACCTAAGGAAAACTGTCCATTTTTATGCTTAGTTTTGTTGAAGAATCAACAGCCATGTAGACATGAAATTAGGAAAAAAAAAATGGGTATGAGCTCATGTGACAGGCAGAGAAGGGAACCCAGCGGCGTCTGTTTGATTCTTCTGGGCCTCTCGGCTGTAGCATCTCTTCCACTCAGGTAAGCGTCAGGATTCTTTTTGGAACCATCTTATAATCTGCTACGATCAGATGGATGAGAATTTCTATAGGCCATAGATTTTATTTATGGCCAGGTCTTACAAAGAAAGGTGGAGGGAGATTGAGGAATATTTTAAAGCTTTATGGCTTGCTGTGGGGAAAAGGTTCTAATTTCTATGACCTGCTTCAGGAAACAGAAATTCTGATTTCTACGACTTGCTTCAGGGGAGAATTAAAGGTGAGAGACAGGATGGCAGGAAAAGGTCAAAGAGACCTTGATTCTGAGGCTGTTTCTAAGGCCTTCAATGTCCTTTTAGTTTGAAGTACTCATCATCCCAAAGCCCCATAATTTAGGGGATTGTTTTAAGCACCCCAAAAAATGAAGAAGTAACTGAATAGATCAACTTGGAACTTGGAGACCTGGGTCCGAGTCCTGACTCCCCACTTACCAGCTCTGTGTTCTTGGGCAAGCTCTTTAACCTTTCCGAGACTTGTCTGGGTGTGCAATAGCCTAGAGCCCTTGTGAGGGTCACCTGATTTGCAAGACATACAGGGCTACATAACTGAGGGGTGCCACTGCTGAACAACCAAACCCACTGGCAGGAGTTCAAGTGCTTTATGACTTGGCCAAACCTCACAGGAGTCTGGGGCTGTTTTTTTAATGGCATCTCTGCTTCTCCATGAGAGAGGCTGAGCCAGTGGCTCGCCACCACCACATGCAGGCATAAATTTGGATTTCAACTCTGTTTAGCACCTAGTAAGAAAGAAAGATTTTGTTTGGTTTAGTTCTATTTTTCGTAAAAACCCTTTCCAGTCAGCACAGAAACAAAAACAGGAAACCACTCAAGGCTATTGGGAAAGCCAACTTCTTGGCAGGCAGGGCCTTCTCTGATTGATCATTCTTTGGGAGAAGTGAAATGTTTTCCCTGTCGCTTCTAGAGCTGAAAACCTGGTAGGGAAAGCTGTGGTCTCGGTGTGGGACACCCCTGCACAGACTTTCTTGCCTGTCAGGTCAGGAGATTCCCACAGGAATTGTTCAAAGGCAGAGAGGCTGTTTGCCACAGGATCGAAATGGACCCATTCAGCACCACTCAGTGGCTGAGGGGCCACAGCGCCAGCTAATTCATCTTTATCCTCCTAGTGATGGGGGGTTTTGAGATGAGGCCGGATTCTCCACTCCCACTGCGAACGGAGTCTGGGCTCACTGCAGATTCCAGCAGCCAAATAGCCTGTTTAGTGTTTGCAGCGACTCCCAGTTAAAGCTGGGCATTTGGGTTGGTGGCTGCTTTCTGCATCTCCCCAGCTAAGAGCTGGGTTGGCCCCGCGCGGTGCAGCCCTTCCTGTCTAGGAACATCCTGGGAACTCGCTCATCTCCTTCTGGGTCTTGTCTCGCGAATCTGAAGAATAAAATCCACGGACAACCATGGAGGGGAAGAGTAAAGGGAGTGGGATTTATTTAAGGAAGGAGAGTGTAAGGAAAGAAGTGAATGAAGGAAATAAAAAGCGAGAGAGAGAAGGCTCATCAGTAACACAGGTTTGCTCTGGAGAAACCTGCGGAGGGGAACCGGTGGAGGCCAGGACCCCCTGTCCGTTTACAAACTGGGGGTTGATACAGAGGGTGTGAAGGAAAAGAGGATTATGAGGCTGCTAGGGAGTTGTCAGGGAAGGGTCCTCTCTGATGGTGATGGAGTGTTTAGAGTTTCTTTGCATGATCGTGGAGTATTGGAAGCGGGTCCTGGGTGTAGGATTAGGTGGATTTAGGGGTTTAGGGATAGGTGGGTCTTGTTCTAAGATAAAGGAAATGTTTCAAAATGGCATTGCCTCAGTCAGGTTCTGCCTGACAGAGAGCAGAGTCTCCACAACACAGAGGGACACCTGGAAGCAGGACACTGTCTTAGTGTGCTAGGCCAGGGTTATACAGGTTTGGGGTGTGGGCCTTGATTAAGACTCCTGTAAAGCAGGCAATGAGAAAAGCACCAGCATCATTGGTTAAACTCTATGCAAAACAGGTAGCAAATCTTTCCTAGTTCCCATCTGTGTCCACCCCCACTTCTTAGTTTTCCCTCCTCTGGGGCAGAGTTGTTCCCACAGGTGAGCCTCATAGTCTTTAGCATTTGAAGGCCCTGAGCAAGCTGGTGAATCTCTCTCTACTTAGGTATGGATGAATGGGGCCCATTTCACTCTCTCTCCTAATCTCTTATCCCTAGGAGAGTGATGCCCAAAGAGGTCTCTACCCCAGCCCAGGCCAGGTACACGGGCTTCCCACTCTGTGCCTCTGCCCTCCTTCCGAACCCCGAGACTAGATGGGACAAAGCAGGGGATTGTCCTCAAGCCTCAGATGGGAGGTTTGGGTGGAGTGGAGAGTTTGGGATGAAAGCGGCTGTATTTGTCAATGTTCAAATAGTCCTATAGCAATCAGACACGCGCACGCGCGCACACACACACACACACACATTCAGTGGTGCAACATAATAAGGTACTGGCTCACACAATTATGGAGGCTGAGAAGTGTCACAATCTACTGACTGATGGCTATGAAAAATTATCAGAAGTCACTCAGCCAGGCCCAGATCTGAACCTATTGTCCTCTCTCTTATCAGAGGATCCTCACCTACTGAAAAACCTAGTTTAACAGAAAACTCCTCCTTGCCCCTCCCCGTCACTCGGTCTGCACCTACCCCAGGCTGGAAGCGGCGGGTGGGGCCCGCCCAGGCCCACCCTCCACTGGGTCCTTTCTCCACAGGTTTCTCCTAAATAAACCTGTGTTTATTTCCTTCATTTTTTCATCGCTTTTCTTACACTGACCACAAGCTGAAGGGCCAGGAAAGCCTCAGGTGTAGTTCATTCGTACTGAAAGCCTGTTAACCCAGAGGATGATGCCAAGCCCAGTCCCTGGGCTGGAGAAGCTGAGATGAGGTGTCCCAGCTCAAGCAGAAGGCAGGAAACGGAAGGGGTGAATTGCTGTCCCTGCCTTTGGTCCCTTTCAGGACCTCAAGGGACCGGATGAGGCTCACCCATCCCAGAGTGGTTTGTCTCACTGAGTGCTAATCTCATCTGAAAACAAGCTTACAGACACACCCACAAGCCTGCTTGATGTTGGTTGATTGGGCACCCCAGGGCCAGTAAAATCAGAACCAACCTTGGCAGAGGCCCTGGGGCATTGCCTGGGGCCACAGAGCAACGCTTGCCCCCGATGAGCAGGAGAGTGGGCAGCCTGGTGACACTCGAAGGGAAACCAGGGTTCCCCAACCCTGATTTAAAGGCCCAGGATGAGGAGGCCTTTGGTCTCACGTGAAATCAGACAAATAAGGTCCAGAGAGTGGGTGTGTGTGCTGAACAGTTCCTCCCAAATGAAACGATGGATCCTGCAGCACTCACTACTCCTGTTTGTCTTGATTAAACAGTGCCTGGCATGTTTTTAAAATGTTGCTGAATCCCACAATGGCAAAATCAACTTCTGACTTTGACCTGGCATCTCCCGTCGGGTTTGGGAAGAAGCACACCCTAAGTCCCCAAATTTGGGTGGTTGGGGCAAAAACAGCCTGAGCAGTCAAAGATGTGGTGGGCTTGGTGCAGTGCTTCTGCCCAGGGTGAAACTGCTCCGAACCCAACCAAACTAGCCCTTCCTCTCTGCCTCAGTGGGCCAGCAGAGCGGAGACTGAAGTGTGGGTCTGCCCAGGCAGCAGGACGATGCTGGCTTGGCCTCGCCCACAGAAGCGGAGATCTCCCAAATCCCTGCATCGACCTATTGTGCCTGCATCTATCCAGTCCTGAGAGGCAGCTAAGGGGCTGGCAGAGCCCAGGGAGAAGCAGCAAGCACCCCAAATCCTGGCTCCACCTGGAGAATCCAACTCTTACTTCTCTCCCAGGGTCCCACCAATAGGGCTTGCCACAGGCCTGTCCTAAAGGCTGATTTAGGGCCATGGCTGGGAGCTGGGACTCCAGGGTGGGTGTGGAGCTCCTAGAGATGCCCGTGATGTGGATGTCGTTTTGTGTCCTCTCGGAGTCGAAGAATGAAACTGAGGGACACCGAGGCAAGCATAGTAGACGAATTTTATTATAGAAAGTAAAGCACAGGAAAAAGAGCAGACTTCCCCCAGAGTGGGGGAAGGGGGCAGAGCCGACCAGGCGGAGCTTTGCCCTTTTTACATGATGTCCTCTCTTCGATTGGTCACTGCTTCCCTGCCCCTGTACCTAGGACACAGGTGCGGGGGATTCTGGTCCAGTCTTTGGTCCATGCCTTAGGCTCTTTAATCCATGCCTTAGGTGGCAATAGAAAGAATGTGGTTCCTTGCTTAGCAGCAGGGAGTGTCTGCATCTGGGCCTATCTTGTCAGACCCTCATTAGCATTGGGGGATGTCTTTGCCCCTTCAAGAAAGATGACCACCAGTTAATTTTCTCCTTATCAACCCACATTGTTCTGCCTACGTTGAACTGCCTAACTTTTTCTGCCTCACTAGGATGCAGGAGTCCTGGTCCCGTGCAAGGAGCTGCTATGGAAATTGAAGGAGATAGTGCAGCTGGGCCCACCCCCTAGAAGCGTGGGAGCGCTCACCAAGTTTTAGGGGTCACTGTGGATGCCGCAGTTGCAGGAATTTGCATATATGAGTGTTCGTTGTGTGTGTGTGTGTGTGTGTTCCACTTTTATATTTCTTTTTTTTCTAAAGAGAGAGGGACAGTGAGAGAGAGAATCAATTTTTATTTAGTTTTTCATGTGAATTTCGTTGCTCTGACACTATATTGTGTGTGTGGTGCTGGGGTTTGAACTCGTGTCCTCACACATGCCAGGCAAGCGCCATAACACTGAGCCACGGCTCCAGCCCCCATTTTTATATTTCTTTAAAATTTTGAGATAGTGCCTTGCTCAGTTGCCCAGGCTGACCTTGAACTTGTGCTCCCCCTGCCTCAGCTGCCTGAGCGGCTAGAATTACAGGTGTGCACCACTGTACCTGGGCTGGTTTGGTTCTGAGTGAGAAAAGAGGAGACCACTGACTCCCTGAGTAGAGGTGGACTAATCAAAATATGAGGCCAGAGGATAAGGATGAAGACAGCCACAAGGCATGTGCCCATCCAGTGAGGATTTGCAGAGAGCAAAGGAACCAGGAATGAAAGCTGTCATGCCAAGCAAAAGGATGGTAGTTACTGCTGCAACCCAACATCAGATTCGATTTGAGCTTTCTGGCAGAACCAGCCAAAAACAAAAGCAGAGAAGCATAATCATAGCAATACTGAGTTACCATTAATAGTCCTGTTGAGCACCTACTGGGTGGCTGGCGATTGATGTGACTTAAATACATTATCTTAGCCTCACAATAGTCACATGTGGTTGGCATTATCATTCTAATTGGTAAAATGAAAAACTGGAGGTCATAGGGGTTAAATATCCTCTCCAAGGATATTCATAAAAAAGGTTTCCTTACACTAGATTCTGAAATTAATTTATCATTATATATGGGACACTGAGAAAACCAACAGTGTTTAGACAACACAGGCAAGCATGGTGTTTGGGTGACTTTTTCCACAATAGCATTTGATAAAATCCAAGGACACACAATGTGAAAGCAGCTCAGGGAGGTGCTAGTTCAGGAAGAACCCTGGTCTGTGGCCTTCTGGAAACCAGGGCATTAAGTTGTCTGTAAGTTGTGCCTTGCAAAGTGTTTAAGAGCGGACAGGCTGCCCACAAGTGCCCGAGGGGCTTGGTCTACATCCATGTGGTTGTGGAAGTTGTGAATATGAGAAATGGAGGCTGTGAGGGCTCGGGGATGTTGAGGAGTGGGGCTGATGTCCTCACTGGGAGGGAAGCTGCTCCGTTCCTGAATTCACCCTTCGTCAATTGCCAAGTGCTGTGTGAAGCCAGTGTTCAGAGAAGCGAGCAAAACGCTCAGATGATGACAGAAGGGGGTCACCCTGCGAGGAGTGATGCCCAACAGAGGCAGAGGGACAATACCAGCCTCTGCCTCCAGGGAGCTGTATCTTGGAATACCCAAGTCACTGCAGTGACACTATTTCTGTTTTTGTTGTTGTTGTTGTTGTTGTTTATTTAATATTTTTTAACATTTTATTTAGTTTTTTATGTGGCTTTCATTGCTCCAAGACTTCGTTCTGTACGTGGTGCTGAGGTTTGAACTCGCGTATTTGTGCGTGCCAGGCAAGCGCTGTAACATGGAGCTACCACTCCAGCCCCGATACTATTTCATTCTTAAATAATCCAAACAGTTACCCCTATTGCTAAAAAGCTGAATTCCAAACTAGACCCTTCCTGCTAAGAGGGGGTCTAGGACCCAGACACTTCCCTTCAACTGCATTTCTCCAGGTAGGACAATTGGGAAAGAAAGCAGCCTTTCCAGTGCACCTGTAATCCCAGCAGCTTGGGAGGATGAGGCAGGAGGATCGAAAGTTCGAGGCCAGCCTCAGCAATCTAAAGAGCCCCTAAGCAAGACCCTGTCTCAAAATAATAAATAAAAAGGGCTGGGGATGTGGCCCCTGGTTCAACAAACCCCAGTACAAACAAAACAAAATCAGGCTAAAATGAATTTTTCAGGCCAAGGGAAACCAGGATCTCAGGGTCTGGCTTTAATTAAGAAGAAAAACAGGGCAGTGTTTGTGTGTGTATAGGGGGAAGGGAAGAATCCCAGCTCTTGGGGAAAGCAGGTGTCTGGCTCCAGTTTTAGGATGGGCTTGGGCACCTCCCCCACCCACCTGTCCCCTCACCACACCCACCTCCTGCTTTACTGTCTGTTCCACCCACCCTCCAGCTAAATGATTTTCCAGCTATGGAAGTTAGTTAGAACCCAAGACTGCTTTGGGGAGACATGAAAAAAGTAGATGGGAAGATGGGAATTGAAAGGAGGTCTTTTGGGAAGTGTCCTCAAATGAGGGGATACTGTCAAAGCACTTGCTAAACATGTGCTCCTTCACTCCTTCATTCAACTTTAACAGAAGGTGGTATGGCTTGATTTTATGTAATTGTATATCAAGGTATAAGTGAATATAGCTTCATATGGAAACTTTGAGAAATTGGTATTACACCAACAAATGACCAGCAACTTTATTCTTTTTTTTTTTTTGAGAGAGAGAGGAGAGTTAATTTTTGTTTTTTCATCAGGTTTTTGCTTTGCTCCACTTAGTTGTGTATGTAGTGGTGGGAATCAAGCCCGGGGCCTCGTGCATGCCAGTCAAGCACTCTGCCACTGAGCCACCGCTCTAGTCCAACAACCTTTTTCTTAAATACTACATGGTAAACCAGAATCCTGAACGCTGGTGGCTATTGCTATGGCTGCTACAGTGTGGGAAGTTGCAAGAGGCACAGGAGTGGGGGACCCAATGACTAGGGCTAGGGCTGGGGCAGCCCTTCTGGAAGAGGTGATGTCTGGAAGGAAGGGAGTTAGGATGAGGTGAAGGAAGGGGAGGTGATCTTGCACCCTTCCTGTCAGTGGTATGGCCATGCTACAGGAAAGCCAGGAAGCCCCCCAGAAAGGAGTTCTCAACCTCTGTAACTTTTTTAAAAAATTTTTATCAAGGAGTTGAGTGACCCCCTGTAACTTTTAAAGGGCTTCCCCATGCAGCCTAGAATAGGTAACTCCAGTCTGGATAATCCCAAAAGCAGGTGTTACATAGTATCCACCTTGGCCCTGAAGACCTTTAGCAGCACTCCGTGACACATCTGATGAAGGATGGTAGAGTCTTTGCTGTGTCCCCTGAACCTGGATGTGTGGATTTACTTTAGAAACTCAGAAATGATTTTTGGAGAATGTGGCTGCCTATGCTAGGGTAGGGAGGTGATTGTTTCCTCTTAAAATTCAAAAGTATGAAATGAAATAAACAGAAAAACCAACGTGCGTCTTTCTGATTTGGGGAATCTGTCTTCCTCCTCATCTTAACATGCACTTTATAGACTTTCGAATAGAAACCTTCCTTCTGGACTTTCATAGAGAGTACAGATATTTTTGAAGGACTATGCCCCTTTGTTGAACAAATTCAAACTCTTTCACTCTTCTTGAATAAACAAAAACTACCCCATTAGAGCTTCCAAACATATACTACTTCTGCTGCTGGAAGCATAAAAAACTGATACTGAAGCAGGAGTTTTGAAGTGAAGCTGGATTCTCTTCTTCCTCTGGCAAATGGGGTTTGGGCCACCCACAGATCTCTGCAGTGGAAATAGCCCGCTTCAGTGTTAGCAGCACACCCCAGCAACTTGGCACCACTTTTCTTCTGGATTCTTGTTCCACAAATTTGAAAAATAAAATACAAGACAATCACTGAGGGCAGAGTCAAAGGAGTAGGATTTATTTAGGGATGAGAAGAGATAGCAATGCAGAGGGGTCCTGAGAACAGGACACCGTTCTTGGTGTGCTAGCCCAGGGTTTATGTTGGCTCTGAAGTTGAGCAACAATTGAGATTTATGTAAAACAGGCATTGAAAACGAGCTCCAGAATCGTTGGCTAACTCAGGCATTGAGAAGAGATACAAAGTCACTGGTCAAAATCTATACAAAGCAGGCATTGAAAAAATACCAAATCCTTCCTGTTCCCTTTTGTGTTCACTCCTACCTTCTGGTTTCCAGCCTCTGGGAAAAAGGAGTTGGTCCCACAGGTAAGCTCATGGGCTTTTGCATTTAAAGGCCTCGAGGATGCCCATTAATCTCGTTTTGCTGGTTAGCTTCCAGGTATGACTAAACGGGGCCCATTACCCTGCCTACCTGGCCACTATACTATCCATTCTGATCTTATTCAGTACTAGGAGAGATGAACAAAAAGGCTTTTCACAAGTTCCCTAAGAAAAACCCTGGCAAATCTCAGCTGACTTGGAGCAATAGACAGGAGCAAGATCAGTTTTGATCAAGTTGGTCTTAAAACACCTGACGGGAGAGTACAACCAAAGCTCAGTCCTACATGGTCATTTAGCAACAGAGACAATGGTGCATGCTTATTAGTTCTCTCAGAGGTAAATGCAACTGGCAGGTTACACAGCTAAAGGAAATATCTCTGCCAGACAGAAGTTAGCACTGAAGAGTAAACTGTTCTACAGAGTCACAGGGGACTACAGCCCAAGGATATCTAAGCCATTTGAAAAGCTAAATGCCACATTTGGAGGGGGTTCCCCTATTTCACAACTCTTCAAAGAACTTTTCTTACTGTTATACTTCCTCTACCTCAGTGCCTTGCAACCAACCCGTACAGACAGACCGGTCTCTTCTTCAGTGTTTGCTCCTCCAGGATTTATTTCTTTATTTGTTTATTTGTTTATTTATTTATTTATTTTAGAGAAGGGATAGTGAGAGAGAGAGAGAAAGAGACAGAGAGAATCAATTTTTACTGAGTTTTTCACTTGGCTTTTGTTGCTCTGATAGCTGTGTATGTGGATGCTGGGGTTTGAACCCATGTACTCACGAATGCCGGGCAAGTGCCATAAACACTGAGCCACAGCTCCAGCCCCCAGGATTCCTTTTTTTTTTTTTTTTTTTTTTTGGTGTAATGGCACCCTGACAAAAAACTTAAGTTACAATATGTCCTTTGCTTTCTGTGTGTACTCTGCTTTAGTTCCTCAGCTGACACTATATAATGAAGCTGAATTAATCTGGCTTACTCAGAATCCCCTCCCTAGCAGGCCATTTTCCTACCAATGGTGGTCAGACTCTCCCTAGCCTCCTCACTCGCTGCTTCCAGGTTGGGGTCAAGAGAATTTGGTTATGCAGCCACTGCCATCCAGAGGCTAGAACAGCAACTCCAAGAGGCAGCAGATGCCTCCCTACAAAGACAAATAACATCATTGCCCAAGTTTTCTTGCAGAACCACCAGGCACTAGATCTCCTGACAGCAGGCAAAGGGGAAACATGTCTATTCCTAAAAGAGGAATGCTGCTACTACATCACTGAAACTGGGCTGGTTGAGAAAAACATCAAAACTCTCAGACGTCTGAGTAAAAAGCTTAAGTGGCAACAATCAGATGACCCTTGGCCAAGGGTGGCTAAACTCCACTCTTGTCACCTGGCTGAACCCCATCCTTACTCCCACATTAGTGATAAGACTCCTTCTAATGATTGCTCCCTGTCTCCTCAGGTTCGCCCAAAACCGTATGAGTGAGGTCACTGGGGTAACATTCAACCAAATGCATTTGCACCCTTACAGCTGCCTCCCTACCAACAAACCAACACCTGAACCTTCCCCTCACCCACAACGTCCCATAAAGAGCAGGAAGTAGCCAGATGGAAATCGATCCTCTATATCACCAGAAAGGTAGGGATGTTAGGTCTATTTCAGGTGGTTGGAAGGGGGCAGGGCATCAGGCAGTCTGCACGTGCAAAGGAACAACAAATAAGAAGCTGGCAGATAAACCCCAATGGCATCTGGCAATCACCCAATGATTGATGGAGTCACCAGCCAATCCCCAAGGGATAAGGCCTCCAAACTTCCCCTGCCCATCCTAGACTATAAAGTCGCTGCCCAGCCGGGTCCACATGCAACTTCCCCAGCCTGGCCTCACTCTGTCAGGCTGGTGAGCCTCGTCTGAGGGCTGATTCCCAATAAAAAGGCTTTGCTCAGCTGCTTTTAGGTCTGACTCCTTTTTGAACACCCATACCTGAACTTACCTTTGGTGCTGAATACCCACATCTGATTTTTACACCAATTACCCCTGAAAAGCATCTTTGCTTATGGGATGAACCTTAACAGCAAAACCTCATAACTCATCTTCCTACCCAATTTGACAAAGGAACTACAACATGTTCATCTCAGAGTGGGACCAACCAATGAGGCAGAGAAAGCTAGGCAGTCAGTGTAGGCAGAATGATGTGGATCAATAAGGAGGAAATTAGCTGATGGTCATTTTTTAGAGAGGCAAAGAGCATCCACTGCCCTAAGCAAACAGAGGTTTGTATCAGCCTCAATCCTCTTCCTAACAATGGTGGTTGGGACAGTGAGTTCCCTTCTGCTGATAAGATGCTTGTGACCCAGAACCAAAGTCTAGATCAAACCAGAATTTCACACCCATTACCCCTAGGCATGAGGAAGGCAAGGCACTGCTTAATCAAGGGAAGAGAATCTTAAAAAGGCAAGTCCCATCCCCTCTCAGCTCTGAGACTCCCTTCTCCTGGAGAAACCTTTTCTTTCTGTTCTTTCTTAATAAATTCTATTTGCTCCACTTGCCTCAGTGTCCCTCAGTTTCATTCTTTGACTCCGAGAGGACATGAACCCAACATCCAGAAAACTGGCGTCACCACTTACTTGTAAATTTAAAATGAGGGTGATGAAACGAAACTATCAAAAGATAATGAGTATCTGGGGCTGGAGCAGTGGCTCAGCAGTTACGGCACTTGCCTGGCATGGGTGAGGACACCAGTTCGAACCCCAACACCATATACACAGCAATGTGTCGGAGGAACAAAAACCAGATGAAAAAAAAACTAAATCAAATTGATTCTGTCTTTCTCTCTCTCTCTCTCTCTCTCACTATTCCTCTCTCTTTAAAAAAAAATCATGAGTGTCTCCACTGAGTTTTGTAAGTAGCAAACGGTTTTTGAGGTTTTTAGTATTTGGTGCACGGACAGCCCCAGGAAAAATACAAACAGCTGCTGCATTAGCCCTGGCAGATTCCTGCATGAGGAGAAGGAAGTTTGGAAGTGGCCAGGGTTTGGGAATGAAATCCAGTTATTCTTCATATAAAATACTATGATGAGAAATCCAGACCTGAAGTTCTGAGGAATAAACGGGCACAAGTTTAGAGGGGAAAACTGTTGAAACGGTATGTGGAATGTTGGCAAAGGGATAATGGGGTTACCCTTTAAGAAAATTAAGTAGACTACATTTTAGGTTTATAAAGGCATATAATCCAAAGAGTAAATGGAACAAAAAATTTGGCAAGAATCAGAGCAAACCATTTAGGTTCTACATGAGCAATATGAGGTCAAGTTATTTTAAAAATTACCCCACTACAAAATACCTAAAAAATACCAAAGATGGCAAAGATAAAGGAGGTCATCCGAGGCCCAAAACACAGCTGAGTTATGATTCCAGAGCGGCAAATTCAAGGAAGCCTGAAGTTACACTAAAGCTATTTGCCAATCCCCATTTCCAGGGCCCTGAGAAGAACAATGCATAAAGAACGGACCAAAGTGAAAATCTGGAACAGAGCCACCCTTCCCCAATAAAGTCTGAACTTCTAAAAGGCTATTCCTAAAATGAACGAGTGAACCAGAAAAAACTAAAAAGCAAAGGAATTTGTCTGTTTCTCCTTGGCTTCATGTGGAGAAAGGTGAAAGTCTCCACTGAAAGTTTACAGTCACAGTCCAGCCTATGACCTGTGTGGTGTGGGGAGGCCCAAGGCAAGGATTCAGTTTAAAGTGTTCCTAGTTCGATACTTCACTGGGCACCTGAAAAAAATGCAAATCTGTATCTGGAGAAATGAACCGTCAATCTCCAGCAGTTTCCCATGGTTGAATTTGCATGGAACATGAGCATGATTTTCTCTCTCTACCTTTGTGTGTGTGCGTGAGAGACAGAGAGAGAGAGAGGGAAGGAGGGAAACATGCCACCAGGAGCAAGTAGAAACAATCACCATCTAAATCAGACAACTAAACACTGGAAATATCAACACCAAAAAGTGTTAATATGATGTTTAATATGTTTTTGGATTTTAATATATATTTTTATATTTTGAAGTTCTCTTGGTTATTTTTAAGAAAATAAGGGGAAAGAAGGAACATATATAAAAATCAAGCTGATTTCAAAATCACCAAACCAAACTTAACAAAATTTTAAAATGCTATTAATAAGACACAGAGTTTAACAGGTTACACAGAAAATTAGATTTAATGGAGGAAAGAATTAGTGAACTGAAGTCTACATCTGAAGAAATTGTCCATAATGTAAGACAGAAACAGTGGTATGACAGATACGAAAACATGGAGCTGTAAGAGTAAGTTCTACATCTGTCTAGTTGGAGTTCCAACGAATAGGAGAAAGATAAAATTTGAAGAGATAGTTGAGAATTTTCCAAAGTTGATGAAAGACATGAATCTGCAAATGCAGGAAACACAGTATTTGATAAGTAGGAGAAACCTGGATACACTGGATGGAATGAAAACATAAACCACCCCAAGTAAAAAAAAAAAAATCCTAAAACAGAATACAGATAACCCTGAAAAACCACAGCAATCAGACACAAAGTTGACTTCTCAATAAGGAAAATAATGAACAAAAAACAAAGGAACATATTTTCAGGGCACTTAAGAAGAAATAGCTACTAATGTGTTATACTCTATCATATGCAGAGTAAAATCATTTTTCAAGAATGAGGATGAATTAAAGATGTCAGGCAAACGAACACTGAGAACACAACAAAAACAGTCCTTCACAATGGGACTTCTTTTTCCCTGAGTTTAGGATTCATTTATTTATTTATTTTAAGAGCAAGAGAGAGGAACGGCGAAAGACAAAGAGAATCAATTTTATTTCGTTTTTCATGTGGCTTTTGTTACTCCGACATTTCATCGTGTATGTGGTGCTGGAGTTTGAACCCATGTTCTTGCATATGCCAGGCAAGTGCTATAACTGCTGAGCCACTGCTCTAGCAGTGGCCCAACAAAGAGACTTAATATTACAGCAGATGAAGAGGGATTGCAACAGAACAACATGAGATGTGAGAAGGAATCCTGGGCAAAAACCCCATAAACACATGACTAAACCTAAGGAGCACTGATTGAACAAAACAATAACGATAATGATATCTAATATGAAAGTGAACCAAAAAGTTAAAATCAGGGGCTGGAGCGGTGGCTATCGGTACAGCACCTGCCTGGCATGCACGAGGACATGGGTTCAAACCCCAGCACTCCACGTACACAATAAACTGTCAGAGCAACGAAAGCCACATGAATAACTAAATAAAATTGATTCTCTCTTTTTCTCTAATTCCCTCACTCTTCTGTCTCTTTAAAAAAAAAAAAAAGTTAAAATCAAGCCCTGGATAATGGGATACTGTAAGCTGGAGGAAGTTGATTGGTGATAAAGCACTCTAGGGTTTTTTTATTGCTTTCTGAGAGGCCAATGAGGGAGACTGTGTCAGTCAGGTTTCTTTCACTGTAACAAAATACATGAGCTAACTTATAAAGAAGAAAGGTTTATTTTGGCTCACTGTTTTGGATCCCATTGATCCTTTGTAGCAGAGGAAGCCAGTCCACCTCATGGTCACATGTGAAAAAGGAAGAGAGGAGGATCTCTTTCAAGGGCATTCCCTTAATGATCCAGGACCACAAATCCTTTAACACACAGAGTTTTTGTTTGTTTTAAGTGAGAGAATGAATTTCATTTTTTCAATCTGGTTTTTGTTTTTCTTCCACTTAGTTGTGTATGCTGGGAATTGAACCTGGGTCTTCACGCATGCTAGGCAAGCACTCTACTGCTGAGCTACCTCACAGTGTTAACACAAGGTTTTGGAGGCTTTCCAAATCCAAACTACAACAGAATCTTAGCGTCTTGATGGTCTACAGGTAGCCAGAGCCTTTCACTTCTCCCTGCCCAATCAGTGAAACCTCTCCTGCCTTGGCATGGGATTAACCCTAATCCCTTGCTGGCCCCTGCGCAATGGAGCCTCCTTCTCTCCACTGCAAGAGAAGCAACAGGAAGCCATTAGAGTTTGTTTTTGTCTTACTCGTAAAACAAAAGAAAAACTGTAAACAGTTCAAATACAAATCTTTTCCTGGAACTTCGTTCAGTGTAAGGGGGTTGATCTGATGAGGAAAATTGACGCAGTCTCAGGATCCCCAGTTATCCTGCAATTAACAAGCCTTTAGGGTTGTCGGTGTGGAATGTACTTCCACAACCTCCATCCTCAAAACCATTCTACAAACCCTGGAGCCCAAATATCACCTTGCTTACTCATCGAAACACTCTTCAAGGTCTAGGTTTCCCTTTGCCATTTACTATAAATCAGTTTTGATTGGAGGGGGGAAATCAAACATAATACGCTCACAAGAAGTTTCTTAGGTATTGAACTTGACATGCTTCCCCTAACCGGCTCAGGCGTGGTTTTGTTTCTGACTGTTCCCATACCATGAGCTAGAGGATGGAGCCCTTGTGTCTTGTGGACAAAGAAAGGAAAGTGCTTGATATCTAAGGGTCAGCAGCATTGGCTCATGTTTTCATAGCCATTTGGGAAAAGACAGGATTAAAAATGAATAGCTATCTTTCTGGAATCCATTAGGTAAACGTCCTCATAAGAACAGACACAAGACAGAAGAGAAATAGCATCCCTGGATGGCTATGAAATGTCACTCTGGGAGGGCTTTCCCTCAAGCAGGGGATGATTTCCTGGTGGACTGCAATTAGCAACCACCAGCCTGCTGATGGGCAGGGGAGGAAAAGCAGAATATCAACTGGGAAGACCAACGACTCATCAGCTGGACTGGTAAGGAAGTAATACATAACCAATTGCCAATGTTTATGAGAAACTACAGTAAGAGGAGATCTCTTTAGAAATCATGCTGATAAGATGACACTATGAAAACTAGTACTGACAATTATATATTTGCAGAACAAATCCTTCTATAAACAAATTGTTCATGTAAAACCTTCCACTGCAATATAAAAAAAATGGGACAAGAGCAGGGTGGTGGGCAGGGGGTCCCTTACTAGAGGGCAAGCATTGGGTAGGATGTAAGAATCATTAAAGCAAAACCCCAAGTCACACCTTGGGGAGGGTTCTTACCAGTTTTTAAATCAAGCAAGAAATGGAAGCTAAAGTTCATATTTTTATTGTTCCATACTTTTTCCTTGTGATTATGGATTTTCTTTCCAAGTATGGGTCCAGGCATCTAACCTTTCATTTCTCCTATAAAGTCCTATGTTTAAGAACTTCTCCAAGGGCCAGAGGGTATGGCTCAGTGGTAGAGCACTTGCCTAGCATGCCCACAGCCCTTTGTTTGATTCCAAGCACTACCATTTAAAAACAAAACAACACCACCAAACTAGACCTCTCTAAATTTTGTCATTAAGGCTTCTTTCTGCATAGAGTAAAATGCATAAGACTGCTTAGGACAAAGTCTTACCCCCTAGATGAGACAAAACTAGGGAAGCAGCCCCTGCCAAATAGCACTGACTGAGTGGCTTAAACAGCAGAGATGAATTTCCTGTAGCTCTGGAGGCTGCTTGTCAGAGTTGGCTTGCAGAAGTCACCTTCTGTTTTCATGTAGCTGCTTCTCTGTGTGAACACCGGGACAAAAGGGAATGGAGAGAAAGGAAGGGCAGAGGGAGAGAAAGAAATCTCTGGTGTCTTTTTCCTCTACATGTCCTCTCTGATTAGGACCCACTCTTATGACCCTTTGATTTTAATTGCCTCCTGAAAGGCCCTATCTCCAAATACGGCCCAAGGATACTGCTTACCAGAGGCTCACAGTTGACGTGTGAGAGTGTGACAGAACCCCACACTTGAGGGGACCTCTTTGCCCAGGACTTCTGCCCTCACAAACTTTGAATCGTCCATCATTCACCGAGGGCAACTTCTGTATCAGGGAATGGGTGCTATACACGTAGGACTGGAGCAGTGGCTCGGAAGTCGGAGCGCTTGCATGAGGACCCGGATTCAAACCCCAGCACCACATACACAACTAATTGTCAGAGAAACAAAGGCCAGGTGAAAAATAAATACAAAATAAAAAATGATAAATGCTTCTCTCTTTGTATCTCCTTCTCTCTCAAAGAAAGAAAGAGAAGATGCCACATGTACTATGTGGTTCTGGACCCTGCACATAGTAGGAGATTAATTCCTTATCACATAACAGGACTCCTCTTGATCATTCTGTGTGCTTCAGAAATGAGAAATCAAAATGGGAAGAGTGGGCAGAGCCAAAGAGAGGAACCGAAACAACTATAATATCGGTTATTTAAGGATAAGGGAATTTGAATTTAATTCTAGTTTTTCAGGATTAATTTTCTCGTTTTGATTCCCTTGAACCAAAACATGAATAGTTGGACTTTGAGAAATGTCCTTTATCCTATTCTCTCAAGCTGAAAAACGAGTGTCAAGTGTCTCCTTTGTGGAGAGAATGTAGGATTCACTTTGTTGTTTTCTAAGAAACATTCTACTCTTAGCTCTTCATACCAAGATTTTTTTGGAGGATGTCACTAATGTTAATTGACAGTTTGCTGGAAACCATCTCTTCAAAACTCTCCATTTCTTATCCAATCCTGTTTATTTTGTCACAAAATCAGAAATCAAGGAATTTCCAGAACGAAAATGTGTGCCCATGCACGTGTGTGTATATACGTGCACACACACACACATGTATGGGCTCTTGGGTTCTGGTTTTTATACTAGGAAGATCATTTGCAAGAGAGAGGGAAAAAATGAAGCAAGTAGAAATGAAATTAGAGCTGTGTTTATACAGTTCTCCTCATTGGCCCAGGACGTATTTTTGAAAGTTTGTAAACTAGCCTTCCAGTTTAAATTGAATAAGTAGGTGCAGCTGAGTAAATGGAGAGGCCTGGCTTTGCAACCATGTGTTTTCACTTTAAAATTACATTGAGGAGGAACAGAGGGGGTTAGAAACAAAAATAAGAGAGAGATATAAGACAGGCTATGTTTAAAGGGAAAATGTGAGAAAATGAAGAGTCAAAACAGAAGTCCTCTTTGAGGGCCCAAAGGGGCTGACAGTCACTCCACCCTGACAGGAGCGAGAACAGCCGCCCTCACCCCATGATGTGAGGGTGGAGGAGAAAGCTACAAGGAAGGGACTCCACACCCAAAAGGCCAGGTGTGGGACAGGACCCTAAAGAGCGAGGAGACTTCCTGGCATGGTTTAGAATTAGGACAGATCCATCTGAAATAGTGTCCACAGCCTCCCCTGGGGAAAGCCATTCGTCCAATTAAAGATCAGATTAAAGCTATTGGCCAGGTCAGTCCTCAGTATGTAAGAACAGTGATTGGCTAATCTGTGTCCTCCAAAAATCCATAAATTGAGGTCCCAGTTCCCAATATTTCAGAATATAACTGTGTTTGGAATTAAAATGAGGCCACTAGGGTGGGGACCCAATCCAATGCATTGGGTATTCTTTTTTTTTTTTCCAAAGAATTAAGTTTTAAGATACTCTCTTTTTTTTTTTTTAAAGAGAGAAGGACAGTGAGAGAGAGAGAGAGAGAGAGAGAGACAGAGAGAGTCAATTTTTATTGAGGTTTTTCACATGGCTTTCACTGCTCTGACACTTAGTTGTGTGCATGGGTGCTGGGGTTTGAACCTGTGTACGTGTGCATGCCAGGCAAGCACCGTAACTGCTAAGCCACCGCTCCAGCCCCCCATTGGGTATTCTTATAAGAGAAATGAACACCAGGGCACAAAACTACACACTTGCAGGAAAGACCAGGTGGGGACATGGTAAGAAGATGGTTGTGTGCAGATCCAAAGGAGAGGTCTCAGGAGAAACCAATCCTGCATACACCATGATGTTGGCCTTCCAGCCTCCTGAACTGTGAAAAAATTAATTTCTAATTTTTAAGCTCTCCAATCTGTGGCTTTTTGTTGTTGCTGTCGCTATGGCAGCTGGAGCTAATACACAGCTGAAGAGAACTAACACTGAAAAGAAAAGGGTGGTGTCTTCTCTCTCTAACACCAACAGAAGGGCTTAGTTTCTATCTCCTCAACTTCCAGGGGAAGTTACAAAAGTCATCTAGAGACTAATTATTTGGGGCCTTCTAGAAAATTCTAAAAGCCTTCCTTCAATTTCTGCATGAAATGCCCCTTTAGGGGTTAAATTGTGTCCTTTAGAAAAAGATACCTGGAAGTCTAACCCCCAGTACCTAAGAACATGATCTTCAGAGAGAGAATCAATTTAAGATGAGGTCATTTGGGTGTGCCCTCATCCAATGTGACTGGTGTTCTTTCTAAGGACAAGAAGAAATTTGTAGACAGGTGGACATAACTGAATGTGATGATGGAATAGAGAATCCAAAGATGGCCAGCGACTGGACCCCAGCAAAGTGCCAGAAGCTGGGAGAGAGCCCTGGGGCAGATCCTCGTGCCTCAGATGGAACTACCCAGCCCACACATTTTTCTTTCTTTTTTTAAAGAGAAAGGGACAGTGTGAGAGAGAATCAATCTTATTTAGTTTTTCATGTGGCTTTCATTGCTCTGACACCTCATTGTGTACGTGGTGCTGGGGTTCGAACGCGAGTGCTTGTGCATGCCAGGCAAGCGCCGTAACCACAGAGCCCCTGCTCCAGCCCCCGGGCCCACACCTTGATCTTGAATTTTCAGCCTCTGAAACAATGAGACAATGAAGTTCTGTTGTTTAAGTCATCAACCTTTGGCACTTTATTATGGCAGCTGCAGGAAATGAGTACAGTCCCTCTTCTCAACATCTCTCCTGGGAATCTGATGGGAATAATCCCCCGAGTGGTTCTGGATGGCATTTGTAGGTCCTGGAAGGTTTAGACCTTGAGAATTGAGCTTATTTGGTCCGCAATGTTCTGGCTATCCCATACCTCTCATATGCCCAACCCCTACCCACGCACCCAATGACTCTGACCCTCTTGCTCACCCACCATTCTGGTTTTCTCTCCAGAATGCCCTTCAGGCCCACAGCCACTCTCCACTCCTCATTTGAAGCTTTACTTACTCAGAAGTCTCCTTTTCCCTGGCTTGTCCCCCACAAGCTGGTACTTGCACACTCTGTAAGGATTCTGTCTTCTTTGGATCCCCTGACTCAAAGCTTGGCATGTATTAGTTACTCAGTAAATACTCGTTGAAAGAGTAAACAAAATAAAATAAATCATATCAAAAAGTGGAATGTAGACAGATGTATTCGTCTATTGCTGTGTAACAAATTGCCCCAAACTTCACAGTTAATTCTCACAGTTTCCATAAGATTGAAATCGGGAGCAACTCAGCTGGGATTCAGGCGAGCTGTTGACTGAGCCAAAGATAAGATTCCAAGCTCTCTCAAAAGGTTCCTGGCAATGAGTAGAGAGGGCTTGGCTGCTCACAATGGGGCCTGTCCATGCTTTGCCTGACGGATGGCTTCCATAGAGCGAATGAGCAAGAGAGGCCCTACGATGGAAGCCACACAGGAACTCTTTTAACCTAATCTCAGACAGATTGTACCATCACTGTTACTTTTGTCATATCCATGTATACAGTGCGTGCGTGTGTATGTGTGTGTGTGTGTGTGCGTGCGCGCGGGAGTGCGCGTGATAGATTTCACAGGATGTGAATTCCAGGAGTCGGGGATCACTGGGACCATCTTGAAAGCTGCTGGCCAGGATAGACATAAGGTTCAAATCCCAGACCTTCCACGCACTGACTCTGGGCCCGGCTGTTGCCTCTATATATCTTCCCCACCCAACCGCACCTCCACCTCGGTTGATTTTTATTTGAATAATGATGGCCAATAATTGCAAAGCAACTGACCAATGGGTTGCATTTGTTTTCTCAATCCTTGCATCAAAACCCGGTCCTCTAGGAGGCAGTTATCAATGTCTCTGGTTCCCAAGAGGGAGAAACATCACCACTCACCAGGACTTCAAGGTGACTGTGGCTGCAGGCTTGAACTTGGGAAGCTTTGGGCCTGAGGAAGCCTCGCACCCCCTGCTGGCTGCTCCCTGGCTGCACCCGCTCCACCTGCATGTCCTGCCCTGGAGCAGCTCCACTTCCAGGGCTGGGGGCGGGAGCTGAGCTGCCCTCAGTAGCTAACTCATCCTTCGGAGAGATTCAGTCTCCTCTCAAGAGAGGTGGGTGGTCTGTCTGTTTCTGTGGGACAAACTGCAAGAATCATCCCTGGTGCCTCCTAGGCTAAGTGTGGCTAAGAAATGCTCTGGAGCCAGGTCCTAAGCTGTCACTGTCCTTTCGCCTTCATTTCCAAACATTTATTTGTGCTACTTGGGCTGTGGATCAAACAAACCTGAGGTTTGGGGCTATTCACCAGAGACTGAGGACACCTGACGGCAGTGGGCAGGTGGCAGGAAGGTCAGGGAGGGCACATTTGCTGTGAGAGGCTCAGCCTGGAAGGACCACAGGCCCTGAGCTTCCAAGTGGGGGGCCTGGTTTCCCCTTTCTCCCGGTGATCACATTTCAGGATTCTCTCTGATTTCTCTACAAAATCCTCCCGGCCTCTGCTCAGGTCACCAGAGCTGCCTCTTGGCAGAAGCAGGAACTGGCCTGGTGGCAGGGGATGAGGGGTGGCATTTACTCCTTATGAGGAGGCTCCCTGGGGCCTGGCTGCTTTCCTCACCCCTGCCAGCAGAGAAGCCCACGCTGGGCGGCTGCAGATCCGTGTCTGTACCCTTTCATAGGCAGAACCAGGATCGTTTTACTTGATGCGACCGCGGTCTGCCCTTTTCTCCTTCCCCATCTGCCTTCTCTCTTGACCCTGTTTATTATTATCAGAAAAAGTGACCGGTCCACACTTGAACTTCAAAGAGAAGCAAGGGACTCCTGTTTCAAAAATCTGCAGAGGCCTCAGCTTCATTATAGACTGGCCCTTCTTCCTCCCACCAGCTGTGGGAAGCTGGGGACAGACTGCATCTCACTCCCAGCCCATGCTCAGGGTCAAGGTGAGGCCCAATCTGTGCCCCACCTGAGGCAGTCTGGAATGTCTTGGGGACCAACAAGAACTTCCTAAGTGTCCCTGATTCTGTGGAGGAACCTGAGACAGAAACTCTTGGAGGGAATGGAACTGAGTTTCTCAGGTAAGAGTGTTGCCCCCATGAGAAGGGCATGGGGTGGAGAGGATCAACTTTAACCCAAAAAAGGCCTCTGGGAAGTTGCAAACCTCAGAGTCCAACACTCCCCATGGGGGTGTTCTAAAGCTAGCAGAGCAAGTGATGTCAGCAAGTATCAAGTGTTGCTGTACCGCCAGGCTGACCAGAGGGGACCCCGCTGGGCTGATCACCAGCCGGTGGTAGTTTTCCTCCTCAGCTGAGGTAGCATGAAGTAGGGAGCTCCCAGGACAGGCCCCATTCTGACTCACTCCACAGTGACTGAAAGGCATAGCTCCTCTTTCCCAAATGAGCACCAAGAGCCAGTTGTGGTGATGCACACCTGTGATCCCAGCAACTAGGGAGGCTGAGACAGGAGGATTGCAAGTTCGAGACTGGCCTCTGTAACTTAGGAAGGCCCTAAGCAATTTAGCAAGTTCCTAAGCAATTTAGCAAGACCCAGTCTCAAAATAAAATATAGGGCTTGGGGATTTAGCTCAGTGGCAGGGTGCTTGCCTAGCAGGTGCAATGCCCCAAGTTTGGTCCTCAGCCCTGGAAAAAAAAGGTATATATATATATATATATACTTCTATATATATATATATATATATATATATATATATATTTCAATATATATATATATATACTTCAATCCTGGTACCAAAAAACCAAATGAGCTCCAATAGCTGTTCTCTTTCCAACCTACCATTCCCTGTTTAATGGAGTTTCATCCATGGAGAGAGATCTCCGTGGCCTTTATCCTATGAAACTAAAAGGACCTCCAGCTTGCATGTCAGGGAGACCCAGGAGAAAGTAGTGTGGAAAAATAAAAATGAGCTGGACACCAATGGCAGAGGGGCCCTCTCCATCTCAGCTCCCTCACCAACAAGGCCAATGAGAAATTGGAAACTTCTTGTTCTATCGAGAGTCCATTTGCAGACATTTTGTGTGTGGGGGGGGGTGTGTTGAAATACCTAGTGTGTAATCCAATGTCTAAACGAATTGTTTTCTTTTTC
>PVKS010009499.1:0-14103 GCA_004027875.1 Aplodontia rufa
TGTCTTCACTTTAAACAACAAAGTTTTTCTCCAGTTGAACCCCTGGAGCATTTAGGGTAGTATGAAAATGCTGAATGAAGTGGCATAAAATAGAGACATGAATTGCCTCTAGTGAAATTGCATGGACATTTTTTTCTCAAAGGTTCTAAGCCAGTTGTGGAGAGGTGGTTTTTGAGTGTGGATGTCACATCATTTTGTATCTCCAAGGCACTGCCTTCAGTCTCAGAGCCACTGTCCCCCATGCAACTCAGAGTGACATGACTCAATGTCAAAGGACGCCATGTGTCCAAGACATACTGTGCTTCTTTCGTTTGATGTGACCGAAAAGTCTCTCATTAAAAAGAATTTACGTGAGCTTGGAAATGATACTTACAGACAGACGTTAGTTTGGTTTGCATCAGTTAGTCTTACATTCATCTGTTAATTGAGTTTATATCTGTTAGAGCTCAAGAGAATGGTACGCAGGCTGAGTGCCATGGTGCACGCCTGTAGTTCCAGCGGCTTGGAAGGCTGAGGTAGGAGGATGACAAGTTCAAGGCCAGTCTCAGCAACTCAGAGAGGTCCTAAGCAACTTAGCGAGACCCTGTCTCAAAATAAAAAACGGCTGGGGATGTGGCTCAGTGGTTAAGCTCCTATGGGTTCAATCCCTGGTACCAAAAAATAAACAAACAAACAAAAACACAGAGAGAATGGAACTAAGGAAAGGTAACAGTGTTGGGGTCAAGAGAGAGGGAGGGGATAGTCAAGGGCAGGGAAAGCAAACCCAGGCGAAGCCAGATAATTGGGTAGTCACCTCAGGACTGGCATCCTGAGGGCTGAACAAAGAGAAGACACCAAGTTCCTGTGTCACCAAGCTGGAGTTGCTGTATCTGAAGATTAAAATGCTGACTATGTACCTCTGACTCCCAAAGTGATTTCCTCTCCTGGCCCTTTCTTTTGACTGGCTTTTGCCAACTTACCATGACTGGCTGCATAATTGGTGCTTCAAAGAGAACATGTCAAGAACTATATTCTGGAACCCTCTCTTCTCTCTCCCTGTACCTGCTGGGAACTTTCTCAGAAAGCGACAGCTTCCTTGGGGCAGTGCTTGCTCCTTCTTTACTCTCAACATCAGGTGACTGCCCTTTCAGCAATCCTGGGGACTCTGCCTTTCCAAGGTACTGAGAAGGTAAGTGCCAGGCACCACCTGCCACCACTGCCTTGGACCAAGCCCTGGCGCTTCTCACTGGGTGCTGTGGGTTGGATGTTGCTGTCCCTCTGGAATTCATGACAGGCTAGCAGGAGGAGCCAGGAGGTGGGCCTTTTTGGTAGGTGATTAGGTCATGAGGGTGGAGCCCTCTAGATGGTGAAAAGTGCCCTTATTAGAGTTTGCTTCCTCTCTCTGTGCCATGTGAGGATACAAGAACACAGCACCAGCAAACAAGAACATGGGCCCTCACCAGACGGAAGTGCAGAGGTCTGTCTGCACCTTGATCTTGGACTTCCAGCCTTCAGAACAGTGGGAAATACATTTCTGTGGTTGAAGCCACTCAATCTGTGGTATTTTGTTACAGCAGCCACAATGGCTTAAGACACCTGGATTGTTGCAGTGTCCTGTCCCACTGTGGGAAATAGGAGGTCTGATGGTCCATTTTCAGAATGCAGCCTTAAATTAAGGGTCTCACATAAAAGGAAGCCATCTTAAGTCAGGGAACTGTGAGGCTAGGAGGAAGCCATATTTAGAACTCTCCAACACGCTTCTCCTTACACCTGTAAGCACTGCCTACTTCTTGTACCCTGCCTACCTTCTTTGGCTTTCCATATCATGCCTACCTACTTCCTGTACCTGGCCTATCCAATCTTAGCTGATCATGTAGATTGTGCCCCTGAGCTCCTCCAATTGAAGTGAAGGGCAGGATTACATCAGACTGGGGATAAATACCTGAGATTTCCATTGTGTGTGTGTGTGGGAGCGTGCATGTGTCCCTGTGGGACCCCCCCTTCAGAATCCCCCTTGAAAGCCCACCCTCCCGTGGGAATAAAATCTGCCTTGCTCACCCACCTCTGACCAAGAGTTTGTTTTATTGCACACCCGGTATTTCTAACACCATCATCTTGACACACCAGTCTGTACCAGTCTGTCACAGTGGCCTTGAAAATGCCACAGGTCATGTCACTCCTGTTCACTCTGTGCTTCCCACCATGCCCAGGGCAATGTCATCCATCCTGCTTTGATGACCTCTAGGGCCCACATGACCTTTCCTTATTTTCCCCTTGCTGGTGCCGGACCAGCCACACCTGCCTCCTCTCTATCCCAGCAATACCTGGGACACTCTGGTCTTTGTACTCGCTACTACTCTGGGCTGTTACGTGCCCAGGATGTGCATCCTCCCACATGGCTACCTGTCTTCTCAGCCGGCATGATCTCCTGTCACCGTCTCTGGTGACCTACTTAAAAGTTCACCCCGCCCCACCTCCCTATCTCCATGTCCTGCCAGTCTTCACCTAAGTGCCGTCATCGTCTGTCCTCCTCCTATTTTATTTATTGGCTATCGTACTGTCTTAGCTTGGGCTCCAGTGACAGATCCCACACAAACTCGTTTGTCACAGATCTGATTCTGCAAGTCTGAGATCGGGATGCTGCATGGACTAGTTCTGGTGAGGGCTCTTCTGGTCACCCAGGATTGCTGTGTCCTCGCAAGGCAGAAAAGCTGCAGAGCTCTCTAGGGTGGGTCCTTTTCATAAGGGCAGTAAACCCATCACATGGGTCCCACCCTCGTGATCTGATCATCTCCAAGCACCCCGCTCCTAACACCCTCACATCGGGGGTCTGGATTTCGGTGTATGCTTTTGGGGAAGCACAAACTTTCAGTGCATAACTCTTACTGTTTCCTCTTCTCACCTGCCTGGCATGTACTCTCTGTAAGGCCAGAGATGTTTGCCATTGTGTCTGCTGCTGTGTCCCCAACACCTAGATCAGCAAATGATTTGGGGTTGAAAAGATGATGTGATCTCCTATGCAATCTCTAAGATCCTTCCAAGTGGCTGCTCTGCGTGGCACCCATGTGACCAAGTCTCAGCCTGTGCCCTTGTCCCCCACCTGGGGATTCTCATAGTCTATTGCATGGCCCTTTCCCTTGCCCTGCCCGCCTGGAGCCCTGCCAACATCCTGGGGTGGCTGCTGAATAATCAGCCCCTTGGGGTCCTGGTGTGGACCCTTCTGCTTCCTCCTCTGTGGCCTCATCTGCTGGCTGAGACCTCACCTGTGCTCACCTTCTTACTTTTCCCTTAAATAGACACCCCTGGCCCCCACCAACTGCCCAGCACTGGAGTTGTGGTACATTGGTCAAGTCCAGTCCTGCGTGAGCTTCCCTTCCAACGGTTCTTAATTATGCTTCCGGCCGGCCTGTGCAGCCGACCATGTAAATGATTCTTTCTAAGGTTGCACTGGAGTGTGAGGTGGGAAAAATGCCTCAGGGTAATTGCACTGAATGTCTCTGAAGTGACTCGTGGGACCCTGTGGCCGGAGCTTCATGCTCCTGGTGGGGTGGTGGGTGGCAGGTGGGCAAAGTTCTCACCTCTTAGTGCTTCTCAGGCACATGGCTGTGCCCAGGCTCTGACTGTTGATCTTGTCAGACAGAAGCCTGAGTGACTGTGGAAACTTAATGCTGTTCCTGGGCTATTTCACAACGCTTTTCTCCAGGAAAAAGGAGGGAAAAAGAAAAAAAAAAGAAAAGAGAAAAACGAAAAACCTCATTTTCCTCATCCCCAATGTTACATAACCTAACATTTCCCTGGCTGAAATAAATATCCTTTCTCTGCCTGAGTAAACAGCATGGATGGGCAGCCTCCTCCACTCTGGGCTTCAAGGGGCTGATGGCTTTGTTGGTTTAGTGGTGGCCGCAGGTGGACGTGGGGCCAGGTCTGCCTTCACGCCTGCTTCCTGGAGCGTGGACGCTGCCAGAACACCTTTTGAAAACCTCAACCTGGAACAAACAAGGCCCCACCGTGGCAGTTGTGGGGACCTCCTTGCCCTGAGATGGGGGTGTGTTGTGAAGTTGGGCCTCTGCTGCTGCGGCCTCCACAAAGCCAGTGCAGTACCCAGCAGGAGGCCCTGGGAAACAGGTTAAGAAATCAGAGTGGCAAACAGGCAAAGGTCCGTGCCTGAGCAGGCAGGCTCCAGACACGAGTGCTGTGCTCAATCGTGCTTCCGCTCTGGGGTTCCTTATTTTTATATTATTATCTCACACCCAGATGACTTTCCACAACCTGTTGCTGAGTGTGTTCAACCTTTGTCTTCATTTCTTTCATGAGAAAAACAAAAGCCCCCTGACTTGCCCAGCAGCCTGGCGCTGCCCCACGCTGAGGCCGATTCTGCACCTCCCGTTTCCGCAAGAATGAAATTGGTAGGTGTGAAGGGCGGGACAGAAGGGGACCTCCATGGGTGAGGTCCACGCGTTACACATTCTGAACCTGGAGCCCGATTCCGATCACAGCTTGGGAATTAACTGAGTAGACCTAATGTTTTGACAATCAGGATCTCTTTGGAGTTTTACCAGTGAGATTTTCAGAAACTGAGAAATGATCATTCCGATTTATTGCAAAAGATGCAAATTGTAAAATTGTATTAATTTGGTAAAAGGTGCTAATTTGGAAAGGAAAAAAGTGATGTCTAGGCAATTATACAAATTGTGACGAAGCAGTAATGTAACATTGTAGTGAATGAAACGTTGCCTTTACAATGATAAACCTCATCCTTTGCCTCTTATTCTTTTTTAGATTTCCTTAAGAATTTGATAAAGTTTCCAGAGTCTTCCTTTCAGAAAAAAAAAATGTGCTTATATGCACCCAAGTTCAAGATTGATTTCAGGGGGTTTCAACTACCCCAGAACTGCCTGTGTGGATGTTTGTTTTGGAGAATAGAGTAAGCAAACCAGCAGAAAACAATGATTTTTACAATAGAGAAATATCATTGTAATCAGCCAAAATACAGTTGTGAGGAAAATGCCAAGAGATCATGAAAAATCATATTTACGTTGTCATCTGCACGATTTACACTCACGGTGATCTTGTCATCTAAATGCTATTTGCTTTTATTCTTCTATTTTATTTAATTCCAATATTGTGCAACTTAATTATGTCCTGTCTCCGATGTGATTATCTAATTTTGTTCTTTGTTTCTTGTGGTTTTCTTATGCTTCTTGTCCCTTCTAGGACTTGGGGACAATAGAGGGAAGCAGAGAGACTGGACTTTTTGATCCTTCAATCCAAACCGGAATGGGTTTGAATGAAAACAAAACAAAATAAGCCCGTGTGTTCCCCAGGCAGTGCGTGAGTTGCTGCATGGATCTAGGTGGAGGAGGACATATTCACAGGTCAACTGGGATCCAAGTGTGGTAGGAGGTGTGGAATGTGCACAGCTCATCCCATATCAAATTTGCCACTCACCTAAGAGTGTCATTTAAAAGTGTTCTGATCAGTCATCAGCTTATATGGTTCACCTGTGGAAATGTCCTTCTCCCTCCCCAGACACAAGCCCCTCAAGGTCACATCTGTTCCTTCTTGCTAGGCACGGAGGAGATGCCCCACAGACTCTTGCTGCTACAGGAGAGAGGTGCAAGCAGTGCACTGTGGGGTCCAGGAACCATGAGGATTGGGCAATGTTGGGCAACCAGGGAGGGCTCTGTGGAAAAGGTGTTTTTTGAGATGAACCTGGAAGAAATGGCTTGGTTGTGACTGAGCTGAGTGGAGAAGAGGCTGACCCAGCCACTGGGTCAGAATGTGAGGCTGGTGAGAGGGGCTGGGGCCAGTTTACTCACAGGGACATGGTGAGCCATTTGTATGTGATTTGGGGACGTGGTGAGGATGATTGACAGGAAGGTAAGCTGGTGAAGATTCAGTGGATTAGCAGCAGGAGGCAATCGGGCCTTTTAGGATCCCATCCAGTTGTCCCAGAGCTGAGGAGGACCTGAGCCCTGAGAGGGAGAAGAACCTGGAAGATCTGGTGGCTGGCGATCCCTTGGAAATGGCATCTGAAATCCCTAGAATTGGGAGCCTGGGTGGAAACAGTTAACCAAACCATGGTTTTCTCGGGCTGCTCCCCATCAGCCCTCTCACAGCCTGCAGCCCTTTCAAACTTGTCCCTTCTCTGGCACCAGGTGAATACGCTGCTCTCGCTGATACCGGTCAAAGGCAGCCACGTGGGCAGGAACCACTTGCCACTGATTCTCAGCTCCATCTGCTTCTTGTTTTTTTTGGTACCAGGATTAAAACCAGGGACACTGAACCACTGAGTCACATCTCCAGCCCTGTTTTATATTTTTACTTTGAGACAAGTTCTTGCTAAGCTGCTTAGGGCCTTGCTAAGTTGCTGAGGCTGGCTTTGAACTTGTGACTCTCCTGCCTCTGCCTCCCTAGCTGCTGGGATTACAGCGTCTGCCATCCTGCCCTACTCTTGTAATGATGAAGGCGTCCCTCTGCTCTTAGGGGCTTATAGGGGCTCATAGCCGTGAAACAGCTTTTCTTGCCACTGTGATTCTGGTGTATTAGGCAAGATGGGCAGCTCAACTTAGTGACAGATTCTGTGCTGTATTTAAAAATCATATTTTCTCTGACATTGGTTCCTTGTCCTGGAATGAAATTTATGGATTCTCCTTTCCTGTCAGAAATACGGGAGCGGTGGCTCAGCAGTTGGAATACTTGCCTGGTATGTGCAAGGACCCAGGTTCAAGCCCCAGCACCACAGACACAACTAAGTATCAGACAAACAAAGGCCAGATGAAAAAAATAAATAAAATTGATTTTATTTTTCTCACTCTTGATATCTCTCTTAAAAAAATACACTTTAGTAGTTGAACATAAACTCCTAGAGGGCCAGTGATCATGGATGAGCCCGCTCATCTCAGCTGGCTGGTTTTTCTCTGTCCTTGTACAACTTTACTTACTAGGGAGACTTTCCTTCCTGTGTCCTCGGCTGTACCCCAAGGTGTCTCCTACGAGGCTCTCACTCCCTCAGTTTTCCAAATTCATACTCCTGAGAGCCTCCACTTGGTTGGACAAGTTCATCTTTCTCACATTAGGCTGTGTTCCAGGTCACAGGCCAGACTGCAGAATGGTTGGTCAGGTGCTTAATGGAGGTCCAGGGTCCTTAGCTGTGGATGGGGGATGTGGAGTCCAAGGGGTCTGCTTGGTGGTAGGGCAGCTGGAGCTGAGGGCAGGCAATTTCCCTTGCAAACATGGAGGCTGGGTGGCCAGGTGTCATGGCTAGCTCCAGACTCCAGCAGTTTCAATGCCTGTTGCTCTTCCGGAGGAAAACCAGAAACTCAGAGCTGCTTTTATGGTCTGATGGAGTTAGATGGTTTTGGAGTACTGCCCCAAAGGGAAGCATCTTTGTTAATGAGGGCAAATGGAGATGGATGGGCGGTTACCTATGTATCCAGGTCCCAGACTCTGCGATCATCTGGGGTGTCGGACAAAAGCACACATTCCAAGTCATAAACCTGATTTTATTTTTTTTTTTAAGTTCAACAACTTTTAATATTAAAATATTTTAACACATTAAATGAACCTTTGAAAAACAAAATGAAAAAAAACCTTGGCCAATATACTTTTACAAAGTTTGATATTACATGCAAAATATTTTTCTGAATGCTTAATAATTATATATGATCATGGGTTTAAAATATTTTATTTCAACATTGTTTTTATTAGAAAACACTATTTGATGGCTTCACAAGTCATGCTATGGATATCCCCTCAGAAACTGAAATACAAAGTATTATGCCAATTTTTTTTGCCATACAATTGAAAGTAATTTGATTTTCATGTCTCTGGCAGTTTGATTTGCTTTTTTTAAAAAAACTGATCCCCAATGAGCTATATTTTATCTTTATTCTCCCACCTTCCCCTTATTTCTTTCATTGGAATTTTATTGTTTGTTTATAAACCTGATTTTATTTTAGCTCAAATCACCCAGATCACAGCAAGATTTTGCTTGACTGACCCAGACAGATGCATCAATTTTCCGCTTTACTTTGCTGGTGGAAACCAGGCAGGCTGTTAGTGCTACTTCTGGAATGAGAGAATGTATCGAAAAAAGACAAGGTTGCAACCTAAAAAAATTTCTAGAATTTCATTGTTCAGTGTTTCTTAATAAACCACATGGCACTGTAACACACAAACTACATGTGTATGTTGGCCTTCTTTAAGACAGAGTGGATCGCATGATTTTGATGAAAGGTTAGGCTATTTCATTTGAAAAATGCATGTGTAGGAATCAGGCATGCTATTTCTCTCTGAATTATACTAATGAGATTTCATTTGTCCTGTTTGTTTCTATTATGCTGTATTATAGTGCTTCATTTAAATTGTTCTTCCTGGCTTTTTTCTAACAGTAGTGAATACAGTTTAATTAGACACTTTTCCTCAAAGGAGTTTTTTCTTTTTTCTGCAGAAAGGCACAGCATATTTTAAAACAATGTTCATCTAAGCACATATTTTTTATTTTTAGTGAACTCATTAGGATGATAAACTTCAAAATGCTTCAAAATAGCTGGGTGGGGGTGGCAGCTGCCTATAATCCCAGTGATTTGGGAGCCTGAGACAGGAGGATTGTAATCTCAAAACCAGCCTCAGCAACTTGGGGAGGCCCTAAGGAATTTAGTGAGACTCTGTCTCAAAATAAAAAATAAAAGACAGGGGATGTGGCTCAGTTGATAAGCACCCCTGGATTCAATCCCTTACAACCCCCACCCCCAAAAAGGTTCAAAGTGGTTAAGTTGTTTTTGCTGTTCAGTGATGAATCCTCACTGTCTCCCCACGACACATAGAAGACCTGATGCTCTCATAGTGTGTGATGCTGTGTTGCTTCGGATGTGCTGAGGGGTAAAGCTTGAGCTGAACCACCTGAGCTTAAGCCCTTGCGCCAGCTGGTAGAGGTACTGAATCTTAGTACCCCACGGTCTCCACTTCCGTGTTTTGGTAGAACCTACATTACTGTGAAAGTGCTTGGAATTCCTGTTTACATGCTCCAACACCTGCATATGCCCAGGAGACATTTGCTAGTATTTTCATTTTCTTCTGCTCAAGAAAGCACCTATTGAAACAAAAGTAAATATCAACAATATTCTTTTTAGGAGAAGTAATCATTTATATTTTACATAAGTTTTACACTGTATAGTCATATTTTCTAATGAAAAGGAAATAATGTGTGATCAGTTCAGAATTTATGGGATGTCCCATTTTTCTTTTTTTGGTACCAGGGTTGAACCCACAGGTGCTTAACCACGGGGCCACATCCCCAGCTGCCCCACCCTTTTTTTGGAGACAGGTTTTTGCTAAGTTGCTTAGGGTCTCACTAAGCTGCTGAGGCTGGCTTTGCACTTGTCATCCTCCTGCCTCAGCCTCCCAAACTGCTGGGATTGTAGGCATGTGCCACCACACCCAGCAGGGGACACCCTATTTTAAGATCTGTTGCTCTCAGTAATTTTTTTTCTCTGTATCAACGTGCACAACTAATTTTAACAGGAAGCTAAATGCTGTTGGAGAAGCATAATATAACCATTCTTGCAAATAAAATAATGAAGGGATTTAATTAAATTAGAAAAAATATTTTGCTGTCAAAACATTTAAACTGCTCAAAACATTCAGTTTCCCTTTCACCAGAAATCATAAGCAACAACAATAAAAAGCTAACAAAATTTCTGCATTGCTTAGTATACGTGATTATTCCTCGTGTAAGTGAATCTTGTCAACATTTTATGTTTGTTAAATTAAATCAAATACTTTACACCTTAACAAAATGTGCCCCGCTCTACATATTTTGGAAAAATTAATCTGAGACAAGTTTGCACGTTCAAATTATTTGGTGGACTATTACAAGTACAGAGAAAATTCAAGACGGTCAACATCATTTATTTTAGAAATTGTTTAAAGCGTCTGTTATGAGAGCTTGGAGTTCTTTCTTCCCTAGGCCAATTCTGCGAAGCCTCTCCCACTCCACGTGTCCTCTACCAGGACCAAGAGACACAGCAGCCAGAGAGAGGCCCCTCCTCCCCCCTTGTCCTTCACCACCCGCACTTCCGGAAAAACCAGCCCTTCTCAGACTTTCAGAGGAGAAAAAGCTAATATGTATTTTAAAGACCCTTTGGAATACACCCCACAAAGCCCGCAGCAGACTTTATAAGCTATTCAAATTTCAATATTACTTGTAAAATTTCAATATTGTTTTTAAGCTCACGTTCTATTTTAGAATGTTTGTCTCTGTGTTAAAAATAAACAAATGAACACTAAAACCGAAAAACCCCACTGAACTTGTAAAGTGCTGCAGGAAGTGCTAGCCCGTTTAGGGAGGGATCATATGACAGGAGGAAGGGGTTCCCAGTCAGAGAAGCTAAACCTGTGCGGGGTCCCAAAGTCAGGAGCATAATTAATGAGCGACAAGAAGTGCAGAGCAGAAAGAAGCTACCAAGCCCCTCACAGCTGCGTCCTCATTCCTGCTTTTAGCAGCAGCTGATGTTGGATGAAAAACAAATCATTCAAAATGTGCTGAATGAAGGCTTTATTTTCCCCCCAATTTGACATTCCTGTGCAGACTTCATGCTTTATTTCGAGCAAACTGAAAATGGGCTGGATTATGCTTAAAAAACAATTCGGGTGGATTGACATGCCTTCCCCCTTGCTAAGCACCTATCTTAGTGGAAGGGCTAAGTGACAAGCAGGCCTGCGCGGAAGACCACCACCGCCTCTATTATTACTTCAAGGAGATTTTCCAGTCCCAGTCAAACGGTGGTGCTAGTTCTTTATTCTTGAGTCTCTGCGTTTCCTAATTTCATGGTCACAACAGCTCCAGAGCGGCTTCCCCCAAAGCTGAAAAAGCAGGCTCCCTGCTCAGCAGCTCTGTGACAGACAGCAGAGGCTAAGGCCCCTTCTGCTGCCCTTCTCTAGCTGCAGAAGACAGTCTCAGAGTGACTTTCTTCTCCTCAAGTAGGTACTCCTCTTTCTTCTCCTCTTTCTTCTTCTTTCTTTTTGCTCTAATGTGGTACTGTGTAGGAGCAGGGTAGAACTTACCTCTCGTGTGAAACGATGTTGGTTTTTCTTCTCCCTGCTCCAGGGTAGTTTACAAAGTTCCTAGAAAGTCTTATCACGACGTTAGCGTGCTGATCTGAACTTGGTAGTGGAAATTCACTCCAGGAGTAGGATTCAGCTGAGTCAGAGGCACCAGGACTGCCTCTCCTTAGTACAGCCCCGACAGGCTCCCTGTGCGCCCCAGATAACTGTATGTTTATTGGATCCTGCTTCAGCCACAAGATACTGCATGGTTGAAATGTGCAGGAATTTTAAAAGTTCATGATTCGACTGATTTCGGATAAGGCTGAACACTAACTGCTTCCTGAATCTTTCTTTGGTGCTGTAACTTACGGGAGTTTGAACGAAGCAATCAGAATAAGCCATTATTTGTTTTCTGAAGGCAGCGGAGTTTTCTCAAAATGAGGAATACGGGAATGAGACACTGTGTCTTGAAATTGCCCCATGACTTTAAGCAAGTTCTTTTGAGTCCTGCGATCACAGTTTTCTCCATCTGAACACAACTACTGACTTTTTGCAGCAGCGGGGTACGCACATTAACCAGGGCACCACTGGCTGCATGCGGCTCCGGTAATGACGACATGGTAGTCTTGCAAGATACTGTAGGATACTTTCATTTTGGTTACAGGAATGCCACCCAGTCCAGGAAATGTTCATGCTGGGTTAAGAAGCTAACCAGCTTTTGTTCTCTTTGACATGCGCATAGACACCAACATGATTAAAGCAATTTTTAAAAAGATTTACTTAATAGAAGGATGGTGCTTTATCAAGACCTGTGATCATAGCACTGATTCCTTTTCAAAAGTGCCAGATTTTTAAGGACTTTATGGGTCAGATCTAATAGGCTTAAGAAGTATCTTCAAATACAAAGTTGTTGGAAACTGATCTGGTTTTGAATATGATAAATACGCATTTTTCTGCACATATAAAAATACATATGTATTTATTATGTTGAGAGTGAATTTAGGAGAACTAGGTAGAAATATTTGAACTAAATCATAGAATGCATGGAGAACCAAAATAAATAAATTAATTAATTAAGTAGGATGGGAACCTTTGAGATGTTGGATTCAGAGCCCACTTCTATTTTATAAAACTCCTTCCTATTTCTTAAAAATAAATGTTGGCTCTGGTTTGTTAATATCCTGTGAAGGGTGCCTACTAGAACTTGGGATGTGTGGACACAATATTATTACTATAGAGTTTGTGTACAATATTGTACAGGTTGGTAGACTTTTCAAGAAAATTAGAAATAAAAATAATGTAGGTGTCAGAGACGCAGCATACAGGGAATGAAAGCAAAATTTTGAACATGAGTATAAGGTTATATTTACTAGCAGGAAATTTTTCTCAGTCTCTTGAGCTATTTGTTTTGTTTTATTGCTGGTGATCGTCTTGGAAAGGGATGAAGCTCTTGTACCTGAAACTTAAAATGAGAACAAAGTCAAACAACTACCTTTTATTCGGGTGAACTCTGTGTCTCTCGTTCAGTTTAGGATTCGGAGCTATCTGCCTTCCACCTTGTTTTAACACTTACTCCAAAGCACTCTGCAGTGTAGCTGGGACAGCAGGTACCTGCTGAACATTCCTACCTGGTTGTCTGTGGGGCTTCTCTGGGGGTTTGTATGCATTTACTCCACTGTCAGAACAAAGACTGGGGCTGACGCTCATTGGTGTAATTTGGTTAGACTTGAATGGAGAGCAGCTCTGCTCCAGGGTTGCAGAGAGGCTACAAGGAGAAAGGAGTAAGAAAAAGCAGCTCAAAGAAGACCACTCATTTCTGCTAAAAATCTCACAGTTCACAATTCTATGATGGCTGAGGTGTGGTTCTGCCTATCCACCTCTACGAGGGTTGGTTCTCTGTTGTTAATCCCTAACAAAGAGACACCATCTATGAAGTCCCCACAAAGTCTCCAATGAGGTGCCATTTCTAAAGGCAGGCATTTCATGGTGGCTTTTGCTAAAGATGGTGGTGATGATGGTGTTTGCCTTCTGGGCTGCATACCAGTAAGATTCCTCTGGACCATTCCCACTGGGCCATGACAGTGAAACTTTGCACATCTGTGCGATTTATGTTTTTTTCCAAGTAGTGTAATTTTTTTCTCTGAAATTCTGTGACTCTGTTAGAGGTCAAAGAGGCTTGCACTATTCATTTACCCCTAAGAATTTCTTCTATAAAGCTTGTACTTCTGCTCAGATTTTCTATTATAGATAACTGTTTAGTGAAGATTCAGACACAAGTCTTTAAGACGTGGCTAATTCCAAGTATTAGCTACATCACTTTCTACATGTGCAATTCAGGCAAATCGTTTCACCTCTTGAGTTTCTCATCTGCAAAATAGGGGTCCTAAGAGTAGCTACTAGATATAATTTAATGGAACAAATGAGATTAAAGCACTCATTACACTACCTGCAATCTTCAAGTGTTAGAAACTCAATGCAAGAAGTACTTTTCATTCCAAGCCTAGTATAGTGCTTGGTGCTCAACCATCATTGGTGAATAAATGAATAGAACTCAAGGTCAGTACCATGATTGCTTGGAGTTGACATATGCCTGGTCATAGCTAGGGACTTTGAAAAATAATGGGTGGTCCATTCAACCTGCTGAGAATGCCAACTGGTAAAGAGCTGGTACTTTCCAAATAAGCACAAAGGTTGAAGGAGAAGGCCCAGAAACCTCCAGTGTCCTTCCTGTCATTCCCATTATCTCTCTCCTTTTGCAACTATAGGATTATTTTATTCCTTTGTGGTGAGAAAGGTAGCAAGGAATATTTTGCTGAGATGAGCATGTCAATAATCTGTTGTAAAATTTTCACATGTTTTCGTATTATAAGAAACCTTTTGAGTGGTCGGGGTAGGTGGAATTCAGTAGTACAGCATGTGCTTAGCGTGCATAAAGGTTCAATTTTCAGCACCTCCCGAAAAAAAAGAAAGAAAAGAAAAAGCATTTTGCTTTGTTGGGCAAAATCTTAGTCCATATAGATATAGAATTCCATGTTAGATTTCTAATTCAGTGTGCTACCAAAAATCTGAAATAGG
>PVKS010009499.1:14203-63862 GCA_004027875.1 Aplodontia rufa
CTCATCATGATCTCTTCCATAACCATCCATTTACCCTCAAAGGCTGCAAGGTCATTGTTTCTAATTGCTGTGTAATATTCCATGGTATAAATGTACCACAGTTTTTGGATCCATTCTTCCTGTGAGGGACACCGGGGTTGTTTCCATAGCCTAGCAATGGTAAATTGTGCTGCAATGAACATCGATATTGCTGTGTCACCGTAATGTGGTGCTTTTTATAGGTACGTCACATTTGATCCTCACACCAATGTTAGGTTATAAGCAGTAATATGACTCCCATTGAGGAAACTAAGACTTTGCAAGTTAGGTGATGTGTCTCTTGCTATGCAGCGATGAACTCATCTAATTCTACAGTTCATGTTCTCAGCTCTTACTTGAAATAGTGGTCATTTCTAAAGTCTTTGATTGGTAGGAACTTTGCCTTGGAGAAGCAGCTGAGTTCAGAGAAGAACCCTCTCTAAGGTTGAGTATCTTCATCTGTAAAAACGGGAATAATGACGTTGGTCTTAACAGAAGTTTTCTGGCTACTGATGAGGATTCAATGAAATAAAGTCTGTAAAAGAGCACTATGAAAAGTTCACTTGAATCAAACGCAAACTGTTCTATGGAATGCATAAATTATGGCTTAGTTACATGTAGAATATTGTCACTAAGTGAGTAAGGGTAGCCTGGGCGTGGTGCTGGGAACTGGGTAGGAAAGACAGGTCATTTGTGCATCTGAATAACTAATAGTACGTGCAGTAGTGGGAGTGTGGGCAGAGAGTCCTGGCTCCCCAGACATGTGACAAAACTTGGCATGTAAGCAAGGGAAGGATGGATGGGATTTGAAAGGAAGATGGAGATCTTCTCCCTGGGCCGCCCCTGCAGACTTGGGGGATGCTCTCTGATTTATTTTGAAAAAAAAAAAAAGATGCCTAGAAGCTGCCCTGGTCTTGCTGCTGTGAAAACCATGAAGATCCTTATTGGCTGTGCACATGGAGTGCTGTTTTCTTAAGCTTTTAAGAGCTTACTCTGGCTTTGGTCTCCAATTTGAGGTTGAAGTTGTCATCAACTCCCAATTTTTTGGGATTTCAAGCTAAGAATGGGTGTAAGCTGTGCACAATCTTCCAGCTATCTTTTCTTGTTGCCTTGGAGATAATGTCCAGGACCTTGTGGTTATGCCAATCACAAAGAGGAAGACACAGCCCACAAGAAGATGATGTCAGCAAGCCTGGGGAGCTTCTGAAGGGTAAGCAGACTTGCTAGGTCTCTGTGGTCCTGGTTCCAGTCCTTCACTGGGCAAGTAAAGTGCCACTGGGTTTTGATATTTTTTTCCCCCTTGGATCTCATTAAGCTGTTCTCTTATCAAATGGCTAGCAGCTGAGCTCCAAACATGCACCTCCTTCCCCAGGCTGGTTCAGAACCCAGCAAGGTGCTTCTGGAAATAGGTGATCTGCATTTCTTTTTTTTCTTTTTTTGGTGGTGCTAGGGCTGAAACCCAGGGTCTTTTGCATGACAGGCAAACTGGCTACCTCTGAGCTATTTCCCCAACCTAGTGATCTGCATTTTGGAGACCCTCCTTCCCTCTGCTGTTCATAGAAATGGTCTCAGTAGGATATTTCCTTTCAGGAGATGAACACTAAGACATCCAGCAGTGATTTTGAGCTTGTCTGACAGAAAGCATTTGTCTTCTGTACTCTAATTTTGATTTATCACAGTCAGTCACCTACCAGGATTCATTTTCTTAAAACCATGTAAAGAAAGGGGCTTAATAAAGATGATCACATCATATGCAATAATTCATTTTAATGTCTTTTACTTTAAAGCTATGTGAAAAATACAGATATATATATATATTTACACACAAGCACATATATATTTTTTAATAAGGAATTTTAGAAATATATTTGCATGGAATTTTATTACAGGATATTTAGGGATTAAGTTTACTCAGAGTCAAATATACTTTCATTTGCCCTACATTGTTAATTTCTCTTCCTAATTTTTCTTAGGGTATGAGTAATCACTACGAGGCCCCATTGTGGCTCATTTAGCTTTGTCCTAGAGACCCTGTGTCCAACTAGAAAAAAAGTGTCTCAGGTGCAGTGATGAGGTTCTGTTCAGGTTTGCTCACAGGTGCTTGGGAAGAGCCCTGTGCCCATTAGCGTCAGGTGCGTAACTGTTGTGTTGATTGAGCCTGACATTTCTTTGATCCCTGGACATTCTCTAGCAGGCACGGTCAATTGGATATGTGTGAGGATGTATGACTATTATATAATCACTATACTACATATTTTATACCATAACATCATTAACAGAGCGGAGTAGAATGTAGTAAGTCCTATGAGAGTGATAAGTACAGTGGGGTGCATGAAGCAAAGACAGGTAGTTTTTTCTGGTTGGCACAGGGCAGGTAGAGATGGTTTCAGGAAGGAAGTGACATTTGACCTACTTTGAAGTATGGGCAATATTTCCAAAGGAAGATGTAAGAGAAGGGCAGAAGATAACCGAAGGCATGGGGCAAAGGCTTTGGGGAATCATTAGCTAGTTTAATCGGAGTGTTGTTTGGAAATGTGCAGGGAGGTGTTAGGAGATCATCCAAGAATGGAGTTTAATGTCATTTTGAGGAACTTGGACTTCATGGTGTGTTAAAGAATTTGGTATAGGGTCAGAATGAGATAATGCTTTACCCTTAGGAAAATATTGTGTAGGTTGAAGTTTTCAGGTAACCAGTGAGTACATCTATTTGGAGGAGATTCGAATAGTTCAAGAGAGGTGAACTATTAATTTAAATGGAACAACTTAAATTGAGCAGTTAAATAAATCTTTTAGGACTTGCCTTGAATCATGATTATTTATAGTTGTAAAGAAGATTTTGTTTCAAAACTGACTATTGGAGAAAGAAGTGGGATGGAGTCCAAAGACCTTCTCTGTTTGCTGATCAGCAAACATTTCAGGATCCACACTCTGTCTTAATAACTGTAAAATGGGTCTGACAACTAGAGTGCCCATTGAAGGATTACACTAAGGGTACACTGGAGACCAAGTGCTAAAACTCTGAAGACACACACCTCAGTGGGAAATGCTATTTACTCAGAATATTTTTATAGATAATTATTTTAGTTGAATAGTAAATAAATTCATAAGAAGACAGTTCATAGCTCTACTAGTAATAGATGTAGTACTACTGTCCCTAAGATAACTGTTCATCTTATTGTGATTAATACGATTATCACAATTTGCTTATAGTTTTTAAGTATGCTTTCTACTGGGCTTGGAGAGTCTTCGAATTTTGAGGCCTCAGTTCCTTCCCAAGATGGACGCAGATTCATGGAACTGCATTATCCCTGTGGTGTCACCATTTGATGATCCTGTGGTTCTTGTCTTCAGTAGCCTCCACGTAGAATAGTGGGTTGAGATACATCGTGAGCACAAGCTGACAGGGACATGACTGGGGGTGACAGGCAGACACAACACTGTTCCATAGCCTCAAATTCTAGTTGGAAAGGAAACCTGATTAGTCTTTCTGCTGCCAAATGCTTTGCATTATGGGAATGGAGAGCAGAGTCCAGAGATCCAGGGTAGAAGGAAGGGGTAAGGTCGCTCTCTCTCTCTTTCTCTCTCTCTCTCTCTCTTTTAAGAGGAAATAGAAGGCAAGGGCAACAGTTACAAAAGGAAAAATGGGAAGAGCTGTCTGGGGTGGGGGTTTGTGCACCCAATAATCTAATTTCAGTTACAATGACTCTCGAAGGCTGGAGCCCCACTCCTGGGAGTGCTCAGTGGCTAATACCTGGCTTTTGTGTCTGAGCAGAGACCACAGGGAGGAGGTGATCTTGCACCACTCAGCGCAAAGAACATTGCTCATATCGGCTTGATGGTTTCCCTCTAGATCACTCAGCCTGCATAAAGTAAGCAGACAGGTACTTTGAATCTAGTTTGGAACAGGAAAGATTCATAGAAAAATGTTTTCTAGGAAAGGCAAAGTCACAAAGCAAAAGTGCCCTTACTGTGGCCTTCACGGTGCGCACGCTGTTAAAGTAGTTGAGTATTAATCATTCAGAGTAGTTCACAAATTATTCACATTTGGGCTGTGTGGGGATCTTGTTTCTCACCATCTGGATTCTGTCCATTTCACTCCTCCCTCAGCACTTGGAATACAAATAAAATTTCCATGTGCCAATTCTCTACTTGGTAGAAGCTGTCGTAACATGTTCAGTAGGGAAGGATTTATAGAAGCGGGGTTTGGGATTATCCAAGGCTTTCTTTTGTTGATGAGATTCTTACAGTCCACTTCCATCAATATTTGAGAAGTGGGTGCACTAGAGAAATTTATAGATGTATGAAAGTATGCCAAACGCAGGGTGCACTTGCCTTCTTTATCTAACTCTTCAGTTCTAAATTTATTGTCAGTTTTATTTATCAAACCAACTCTCAGAGGAGTGGTATTTTCTGTGGCCGCAACGAAACATCTGTGAGCTCAAACCTTAAAGGCAAATAGCCAGCTAGAACATTTGGCATAATGAAGCTTAGATTGCAGAAGAGAAAAATTAATCAAAGAAACCCTCAAAACTATTCAGAGTGCAACCAAAGCAAAGTGTCTTATCACTGACACATTGAGGGACTGAGTTCAGATTAACTAAAAAATGTCAGAATCTATCATGAATCAAGTAGGAGTGTCATATTCTGGTAAATTTGGAAGTTGATGTTAATCTGACTGCAAGGATTTATGGTAGATTGTATAATGGAATCCTGAGTTCTAAGAGATCAAAGGAAAATTCTGGCTCTTCTTTATTCTCTTAGGTCAAGCCTACCCAGCCAAAATCCAATGCAGAGTTGAGCAATGATCTGAAGTGGGCAGTAGAGACAGCCAAACCAGATAATGCATAATCAGAGAGTCACTTCGGAGGCAAAAGAAAAAAAAAAAAAAAAGGACTGAAAATAGGGTAGGAGCTAGTGTAGAGTCAAGCAATTTGGTCTGTGTCCACAGTCAACTTTACTGAGTAACAGCCAATTCCTTCTTCACGTGGTTTTTCAGAATGAGACTGAAGGACTAGGGTAAAAATAAAAGTTCATTACCAAGGCCATTACATGTTTGTGCAGACTTTCTCCATATCTGCGTTATCATCTGTGACGTGTCGAATCCTGAGTATTTCCTGGGATTGGGTTTCACTCTTTTAGACTAGAGGATTGAAGTGGTGGGGAACCTGACATATGGGGAGGTTGTTTTTTAAAAAAATAGCTTTATTGAATATTATATTTAATTAGTCTTTTGACCCTCTCTCAGGGCATGCTGGAGAATTTTCCGTTGGAAACTCTGTTGCCTTTCTCATTTCCTCATGTGGCAATTTTTGTATCTTCTTAATTTTAGTAGCACAGAAGAAGGAAGTATACAAGTCTGCTAAAAGTGGACTTGCATTGCTTTTGGTGATAAAAATAAAAATTAAAAAAACTACCAAAGTCTCAGAATCAGTGTGGTTATTTTTTAAATTTGATGTGGAAACCATAAACTACTCACTCTGAGCAGATGTTTCCCAGCTCTAAATTATGGCTGTCCATCATCATCTGCTACGTCTGTCAGTGTATACTTGCTAATTGTAAAAACTCTCATTCAATGTCCCGCTTCCCATTCGCTGTTCTCTTTTAATTGAGAAAAAGTTCATAAATTCAGTTCACTGTTACTTAGAATTAGGAAAAAACACCGGAGCACTAATATTTCAGTTGGAAAAACAAAGAAGTTAAACAAGTTTTTTCTCATTATCACGTTTTGTACATGTGAAGCCATGAAACAGCATTTTAATAATGAATAAAAATTCATTGAGGACCTTTTTGAATATCAAGGTCATTTAGGACCAGGACCTTTCTTTTTCAATAGCTTAAATTGATGTTTGAAACCCATGATTAAAAAAAACAATAATGCCCTATGGAATATTCTTGAAGCACTCCAGGGGAATCTGTTGAAATAATTTATAATAAAGTAAAAATTTTTAAAAATTACACATAAATAAGGATTAAGAACTTTATGTAGGGGCTGGAGCCATGGCTTAGCAGTATGGTGCTGGCCTGGCTGGTGTGGGGACCTGGGTTCATATCCCAGCACCATGTACATAACTAGGTTCTTGGAGAAATGAAAACTAGATGAAAAATTAAATTAATAAAATTAATTCTCTATTTCTGTCTCTCGCTGTCCCTGTATCTCTCTAAAAAAAAGAAAGAAGAAGAAGAAGAAGAAGAAGAAGAAGAAGGTTATGTAAATAATGGGCTAAAATTGTATTAAGTGGAATTGCTAAATTCCTCCCTTGCTCTCCACTGTGACCACTTCTTCCACTACATAGCCTTGTCTGTCTGGTAAAGCCAGAGAGCCTTTGCGACTGACTGGTGCTGGGCCCATGCTCTGAGATACTGTGGGCCAGGAGGTTTGTTCTAATGGCAAAATGAATCTACAGCGACACAAGTCATTCCCTGGATCTGAGTTGAGATACTGGGTTATGTCCTATGCATAAAGAAACAAAACTTGCTAATTACATCATTGGTAAATAGCTCATGCCTTACTTAGTTTTGTAGAAAAATATGGTCCGGGAACTTGATCTGACCAAATAGTGCTCACTGATAAGAGAGACTACTTTTATTTTTAACCACCTTGTTTCATTTAAGTGGGGGGATAAAAATCAGATTTCATGAAGGAAATCTTTGGAAATGACCCATATTATAAAACTTTCCCACTCTGTTGTAAAACAAAAGGGAGAAGAAAGCCAAGTAGACAGAAGCACAAAAAATCCCTTTATGCGGTTCAGGGATACAGTACCAAATCTCAGCCCAGCTCTTTCCCAGAAGGATATAGACACTGATCTCAGAAGAACCACCATTGAAAGAGAGTGATCATATCCGCTTCCCTTTCTGTCTCTTAGCTTCTTCCATTGATGTATAAAATCTAATTTGGCCTTCAGTTTGGGGAATGAGTTTTCAATTAATTTCTTTGATTATTGAGCGTGTATTGCTAGGAGCTTAGCAGTATCCTTGCTCTACGATGAGCAATCCAGGTGTGTTTGTTTCTTCTTTTTTCAAAGAGAGGGGAGAAGAGAGAGAGAGGGAGGGGGAGAATCAATTTTATTTAGTTTTCATGTGGCTTTTATTGCTCCAACAGTTGGTTGTGTATGTGGTGCTGGGGTTCAAACCCGAATCCTCGTGCATGCCAGGCAAGCATCGAAACTGCCTAGCCACTGCTCCAGCCCCCAGGTGTGTTTCTTGAGTTGAACTGAAGGATACAATCTCTGAACTACCACCATTGAAGGAATCCCTGCATGCAGTGTGTGGTTAGCTTCTTTACTTGTTATCAGGTAGGCTGATCAACTTATCTACAATGTTCGATAGTTACTCTAAATACAGAGAACGTTTTTTTTTTTTTTTAATTAAAGATCTTTCAAGCATCATTTTCCTCCCTCTAATATCTTTCCCATAGCTGCTAGGAAGTGAAACATTTCCTTATTGGAATTTCACAACTTCCTTCTTCTCTTGCCAGTGGTATGATGCTAATTAGAAACAAGATGTGAGCTTGTATTTAACCCTTAAAGTCAGACAACGTCTTCAGAATGTAGACGTTATATATTCAGTTACTACCTAGAAACAGGGACATGACTCCTACAATGTCTGCAGTTAGGAAACCTTCCCCATAGAATTTAATTATTCACAGTGACAAATGGCAATATAAGAAAAAAAGTCATTTAGGTGGACCTCCAGACATTTCTCTTGTATTGTGATAACCTCATAATAAGATCATTTTTATTTAAAATTAAAAAAAAGGAATGGAGTGGTGGTTTAGTGGTAGAACATTTGCCTGGTATCTGTAAGGATCCAAGTTCGATCCCTAGCACCACATACACAACTAAGTGTTGGAGAAACAAAAACTAGATGAAAAAAAAAAATAAAATTGATTCTCTCTTTCTCTCTTGCTCTCTTTCATTCCCTCTCTTAAAAAATTTAAAGAGAAAATAACTTACTGACCTCCAAGTCCTACCTCATTTCCTCCATAGAACTAGTATGCTGGGATTACAGGCATGCCCTCCTCCACAGAACATTTTAAATCCACTTCAGAACCCTCTTGGAAATCCAATGAAAGTTGTCACCACTTCCTATATCCAGTTTGAGAAACTGTGTATTTGTTTTGCAGTATGTGAATCCAATAGCAGCATATGATATAAAATATTAAAAGCTCCTCTTATTTGTTAATCCCATGCTATATCCTTCAAAATGTTTAAAAGCCAAAGATGTCTGAGTCAACTTAATCATACGTAAGGTTTATTTCTATGTTACCTGCTCAAATTGCAAGGGAGGTTTGGGGTGTGGAGCTGGGTCTGTCTGCCAATCATCCAGAGAGACCAGTGCTAAACCTGAGCTCTCTAGGGTCCAAACTGGCATATTTTGCTGCTCAGTGAGGTAACCTGATGATAGAACTGAGTATTTCAGGAAAGGTTTTGATTAGACCTTGCATAGGAAATGAAGAGTTCTAGGCAAAGACTATTGGGTGACTAATCAAAATGTTAAATAATGTTACCAATTCCAGGCTTAGTCACTGTCCTCAAAAGTGCTGTGGAACTGGTTAGGCCAGTCTTCTGAGGCTGGAGATGATCAACTGTCCCCAGGCACACAAAGCCCTGTGAGCTTTGTCTGTAAGAACAAGGTTGACTGCAGGCTGAGCAGAAGATCCCGCCCCTGAGCTGCTCAGGCTTATGAGTCTAAGGCAGTTATGGTTCTAATACTCCTATTGAGAGTCTGAGCAGCTGCCAATCAACTCTTTGAGCAGAGCCAGGGGCACCCTGCTGCAGCCTCTCACTTCCCAGAAGATGGTGCCTGGAGCTATTTACCAGCCCAATGCAGACAGCTAGTTTGATTCCTCTTTTGGATAGCAAGGGGAGAGACAATGGGAAAAAAGGAAGGACAAGGTTTTAACAAATAAATCAGTCCTGTATCTGGCTATGGCTGTAAAACCAGTGCAAATTGTGGGAGTGTGGAGCTCCCGTAATTGTCTTACTTCCTCTCCCCCTTTCTGTGTTTCTGCAGTCTCTGAATAGCTTTGCATTTCTCTTCCTACACTGAGGTCCTGGATCTGAAGTTGATTACTTCAGAAACGTCTAAGGTTGCTACTGCTGGGACTTAGAGGGCTGAGGCAAAGCCATCAGGCTTCTAGGTGGCGTGGAACTCTCTACCCAAGTGCCTGCATCGTGTAGGTAACACGCCAGACTCATTCTTTCCCATGCTTGGGGCTTTTCCATTTATAAACCACCCGGAGCATCAGTGTTTCTCCCAGTCTCAAATATATTTGGCTCTCTTATTATTAAATGTTGGTCTTAGGTAGAAAGTGCCTGAAGGCTAAAAAAATAAAATACATAAGTGTTTGTGAGTAGGTCAGGTAGAGCCTACATGTAGGGTTCCCCGCCAGCACTCTTTGAAATCCTCTGTCTTTTATGGCCCACTTTTCTGATTCCTGGGGTCAGTGAGTTCAGTCAAGTAGTTAATATAATGGCAGTAATCACAGTTACACGTTATTTTATGGTGCTTTGTGCTTTACGGAGATAGCACATTTGGTCATTACAAGAGCTCTAGGAGTGGGTGTCTGTATACCCACTTTCTAGGGAAGGAAACTAAAGCTCGGAGAAATCAAGTAATTTTCTGAAGACCACCTCATTGGTAAGTGGCATAACAAGACTGGAATGTGGGTCAATAATGCCGCATCTTGGCGCTGTAAGGCTGTAAGAGCGGGTTTGCAGGTTACTAAGGCAGGCAGAGGGCTTAGGTCCTGGAGGAAACACTGAAGTGGTATGAAGAGGGAAAGTCTCCTGGGTGGAGGAGCTCAGATTTCACCCTGAAATGGTGTGTGTGTCCCCCTGTGTAGGACAGATGCCCATGGTTTCTTTCTTTCTTTCTTTCTTTCTTTCTTTCTTTCTTTCTTTCTTTCTTTCTTTCTTTCTTTTTTCTTACTGTTTAGAGCTCATCCATTTAAGCCCAGAACTCTGACAATAGCTCTTCAATTTTTCATCATTCTTTGAGTCCGTTTTCCAGCCTATAAATGACACTTTGTGGAGTCAACTGATTACACATATCTGGGTCAATTTTGCTTATTAAAAAGACAACAGGTGAGGATTAGCTGACCAGTATCTTCAGTCTTTAAGCTCGATCCTCATTCTGACTTCTCTCCAACTAGTAACAATGTGTCACTGGATTTTAGCAAGGTGAAGGGGTCCCTTGATCAGTAAGCCATGGCCAGACCATTGGTTTTGCTGTTTTAGATTAATGATAAATTTGATTTTGGGGGTTCTGGAGACATTTAAACTAAAGATGGAAAGGGATGACTCAGACGTGCACAGAAGGGCAGAGGAAAGGGCGATCTCCAACATGCATAAATCACCTCTGGACCGACCATGCCATATCAGAGCGTCCACATTGACCAACAAGGCAGCAGCGGTTATGTCCCTTCCATCTCTATCTGGAGCCTGTTACTTCTCTACCATATTCTCGCTGGTTCCTACTTGCTGTGATTTCTTTTAGTTTTGACTGCATCTTGTTGCTTTAATCTGTCTCTAAGCAAACAGCAACCCAATAAATGCACTTCAGTATTGCTATTTACAATTCTTGTCTTTATGTCAGGTGGCAAGAGGAAGGGGCTCCTTTCATTGTATCTGTCAGGCTGGCATATCCTAATAGCAAGGATTATGGTGGTGGGGTTTAATTGGTTATGGTTTATTCAATTTATTTTGCCAGTCTACCTATCAGTGCCACACAGCTAGTTATGCTAGCTTTCTACTCACATTGTTGACCTGACGCAAGGTAGGAAATACAATGGACCAGAATGTTCTATGGTCTGAAGTTGTAAGTATGCAACAGTGGAAATGTTAGTCATCTGGAAGTTTGGGCTCCACGAAGCTGGTTCAGGTATGAACACACATGTGCATTCCATGTCTGCATCTTCTTCCTACTGCAACACTTGGCCATTGTGCACTTGTTTAAATCATACAATGATATTGCCTGTCAAAGTGTCAATGACATTTTTTTTCTAGTTGAGTATTGAAAAGCTCTACAGAATAGTTTTGGGATTTTTACTTAGCTCAAACATGCAGAACACATTACTTTGGCAATAAGAGAGACTGGCTAATGTGCTCTAAAGAAGCTCCCCCGTGCTTTTGTTGATCTTTCTTCAATTCCAGTGGGCCACAGGAAAAGGGTGTACCAGGGAATCCTGGTTCTCCTCTCACAGGAAGCAGAAGTTCTTCCAGGGAGGGAGAGGGGGGAAGGAGCAGGCTCACAGGGTTGCTGTTCACCTCGTTAGCCTGTCAGGTCCTTTCAGGGTAGATTTCTAGATAAGAACAAAGCTTATTGGTTGTCTTTGCTGAGCATAAGAGCACACCAGGTTCCTGCCTCAGGTTTCAGCTGAAACTCTTTCTACCCAGGAGGAGAAACAAGAGAACAAGTGGAGGGAGTATTTCCAGTTTGGGGACCTCTGTTCAAACTATAGGCTTCTGCCCCAACTGGAAAGCTGGAGAAATGAATTGCACCAGTCATTCTGGAGAGTGAACAGGAGAAACAGGACTGGAATCGTGGAGGACTTTGTCTGCAGCCTCTGCAGAGCTGGCTCCCTAGAGTCAGCCTGGCAATGAGGTTTCACAGTGTCCCTGGGCTGTAAGGGTTGAGACTGGCATACTGTGGTCACCTCAGGGTTCTGTGCTGTCGTTCTTAACCAACTGAGCGTGGCACATGTGGGTTCCTATCTTCCTCATGCTGGAGGAGCTGGGGAGGAAGGTTATGCCATCCTTCATTTCAAGAGGAAATCTTTACCTTTCTTATGCTTCCATTTAAAGATGGCTATTGTATTTTTTCCTATAGTAGGGTGCATGTTAATTTTAGCATGTTTGGAAAAGAGTAAAGATGTAGGTAGAAATCGCCTATATTCCCGTTAGCCACAGAAATTTGCTAACAATATTTTATTTAATTATTTTATTTTTTGAGAGAGAGAGAGCGAGAGAGAATCAACTTTATTTAGTTTTCCATGTGGGTTTCATTGCTCCAACACTTCATTGTGTATGTGGTGCAGGGGTTTGAACCCACATACTTGCATGTGCCAGGCAAGCACTGTAATTGCTGAGCCACAGCTCCAGCCTCTGCTAATAATATTTTAGCACATTCTCTTTGAATCTTTTTCTTGGTAATATATATGTGTGTATAGGTATACATATTTATATGTGCATGTATATGTATATTGAATAACATGAAAAAAAGTCATAGTATGTTAACAAAAATTCAAGAGGAAATATAGTTTCATTTTGTAATACATACATATAGCATATACACCCATACATACATAGTATAGATGCGTCACATACATACGTATACACACATACAGGTATGTGTTTTGCAAATTCAGGTTATGTTGTAGCTTGTAGAATTTAATATTAAAATTTATTTAAATACTTAGATGTTTTAGGAAGTGTTGTCTACATCTTGATTTCCTTAATATTAATTTCCTAAACATGAAAATAAAATGTCAAAAGGGAAAGCTGTTTTTAAGGTTTTTTAAGGGATATTTTCAGATTTCTTTTCCTTTCTCTTTAAAAATTACTGTATTGCAGAAACTCTCTTTCAAATTTCCAAGCAAAAATAGTCTATAATTCCATCTGAAGCGCAAGACACTATTTTGTCTTTCACCTTGTCTATGAACTTACTCTATTATGGGATCTTGCAATAATAGATAGAATTTTAGTTTTTACATTTTCTTTTGGTGTGTGCCTTGCATATTTTCTATTATGCTGCACTCTTTTTTCAGTCTGTCCCCCCTCTTTCTTGTCTCTTTGCTTCATCTGTATGCCTGCTGAGAAACCAATGAATACCGCTTAATGTGATTCACACAACCACGTACAAACTCACACACTGATGTTCAGAGAAATGGGCTCTATTTGTCTTAATATGTGGATCAGTCTGCATACACGTGTGTGTGTGTGTGTGTTACTCTGTATCATGATTTTCTCACTTTGCAATGCATCTTGGAAATCCTGAGAAATATAGATCTATCCTTTTCTTAAGAGTTGCATGAAGTAGTGATTTACTAAAATTTACGCAGCAGTTATTCTGTAGTGAGAAGTTCTCAACACATAAAAAAGTGCTGTCAGTACAAATATTCTTAGACACATATTCTTAACTATTGGTGGTTTTATTTTTATGGTATAATTCCCAGAAGGAATACTGCTGGTTCAAAGGGTATGTGTATTTTTAAATTTTAATGTTTTTTTCCACATTATTTTTCAAAAATATAGCAAATCACAGTCCCCACTGGGTGTGCTTGAGAATATTGTTTTCCTTGCTTTTCCACCAGCACTCCTGTTTCTCCACTTGTTAATTTTTGCTTGTCTAATGAGAAAGTTGTTAATTTCCTTTTCTTTTGGGTTTTTTTTTCTTTTCTTTTTTTTTTTGCAGTGCTGGGGATTGGACCTGGGTTCTTACACATGTTACCACTGAGACTCATCCCCAGCCCTAATTTCCACTTTTTAGGTGTCTAACGCAGATAAACATCTTTTCTCATTATTGTTAGTCCTTTGGATTTCCTTATCTATCAATTACTTGTATCTTGACCTGTATAGTTGCTTTTCTCTTATTAATTTATAAATGCTCTGATATTTATATTACAGGCTTTAAAACATTGAAGATAAGCTTGTATTTTGAAACATATATACATCATGGAATGGCTAAATATAGCTAATTAATACATGCACTCTCTCACAAAGTTATTCAAGTAGTGAGAGCCCTTCCAATCTGCTCTCAGCAGTTTTTGAGAAGTCAATATGTTATTGTGATAGTCGTGGTGTTGCGTAATAGATCTCTTGAACTGTTCCACATATCTAAATGAAATTTCGTATCATTTAACAATCATCTTCCGAACCTCCCTACCCCTCTGGCTACCAGAGTTCTACTCTATATCTATGACAGCAACTCAAAAATTCCATGTGTCTGAGGTCACGCAGGATTTGTCTTTCTGTGCCTGGTTTATTTCACTCAGCATAATGTCCTCCAGGTTCACACTTGTTACAAATGAGAGGGGTTTCTACCTTTTTAGGGTGATTAGCATCCCATTGTGTATATGTACCACAGTTTCTTTATCCATTCATCCATCAATGGAAACTTAGGTTGATTCCATATCTTAGCTATTGTGAAAAAGGCTGTAGTAGACATAAGGGTGCAGATAACCTCTGACATATTGATTGTATTTCCTTTCAATATATACATAGCAGTGGGATTGCTGGATCATATGGTAATTCTATTTTTGATTTTTATTTTTTGGTCCCAGGGATTGAACCGAGGGGTGTTTAACTCTGAGCCACATTCCCAGCTTACTTTTTTCTTTAATTGTATTTTTGACACAGTATCTCACTAAGTTGCTTTGGGTTTCACTAAGTTGCTGAGGGTGGCTTTGAACTTTTGATCCTCCTGCCTTAGCCTCCTTATATTTTTATTTTTTAGGAAACTTCCATACTGTTTTCTATAATAGCTGTAATAATTTATATTCCTAACAATAATGTATCATCTTGCTATTAGTTTTTCTTTTTGATAATAGTCATTTTAACAGTTGTGAAGAGATGTCTTTTTTTTTTTTTTAAAGAGAGAAACAACTTTATTTAGTTTTTCACATGGCCTTAGTTGCTCCAACACTCAGTTGTGTACGTGGTGCTGGGGTTTGAACCCGGGTCCTCGTGCTTGCCAGGCAAGCGCCAAAACCACTGAGCTACTGCTCCAGCCCCAAGAGATGACTTTTTAAGGTTTTAATTTTGATTTTTCTAATGATTAATGATGTCCAACAACTTTTCCTATAGAATTTTTGTCACATCAGTTGCTATATCTTTCCCCACCCAAAAATTGTCCTTTGATTTTATTTTTATAGTTTTTCTGCCAGAAAATTCAAAAGGTAATATTATGAAACCAAGTCCATCTCTCTTCCTCTACAGATCCTGGACCTCCTGTCTTAACTCCTATTTTCTTAGTTTCTTCTAAAATTTCTGTTTTCCTTTTCCTGTTTTTAGCATGCCAGCAGTTCTTACATTTGGAATTTCTTTTTGTCTAAAACTACGAGGTTCTACTGCATTTTTTAACATGAATAGTCTATCATTTAAGCATCACATATGAAATAAACTCTTTTCATTAATAAATCAAATTGTACTAATAACTATTTAAAAGTCTTCTCTATCCCATTGATATATTTTTCTATTGTTGTGATCACAATAGACACATAATATATTTTAACATCTGTGAACTTTGATGCCCCCAACTCATGACCATTATCTATACTTTTCATCTCATTTTCAATAATTTTTCTTTCATGGGAATTATTAAACATTTTTATGCAGCTTTATTTTAAGACACCATAAATAGAAACAAAATATATTTTTGATTTGTTGCCATAATTAACATAAATGAGTATCCTGCTTTTCAGTGGTTTGACTCCTTTCCAGTATGATCTTCTTGTCCAAGAACATGGTATACCTTTACACCGTTTAGCTCTTGTGTTAGGTTCTTCCATAGGATTAATTTTCTTCATATTATTTTCTTATCTTTCTAGCTAGATTTCCTGTTAGAATAAAAATAACCCTGCAGGATGAAAAAACTAGAATAAAATGTATTAATTCATTCACATCAGCTGACCTTGGTGATGGGGTTACAAGATTTTTGTTGTTCCATTTTTCTGTATTTTCTAACTTTATTATTTTGATAATGCATTATTTTTATAGTAGTAAGAAATTAATGACATCTATTTTAAAGATGGATGTCTTGGAAACTCACATACACTGTAGTTTTGTCTGGCGTTCTCCTGTTAACTCACTAGATTGGTGTTCCCGAAGAGGACAGCGGCAGGGAAGCAGGAAGAAACTCTTTGGCATCATGAATATAGGTTGAGACATCATTTTTCTTATTAGTCACCGCAGTACTGGTACCATACAGCTGGCATCTAGTAGCACTCAGTGAACATCCAATGAATAAGTGAATGAATGTCATCAAGTATTATAAGAAAATGTTGTGACACTGTGCGTTTGGACAACCCAGTCTATTGTTTTCATAATATGAAAAGGGAAAATAAACTTCAATAAAAATGTCTCATTGGTTGCTGAGAATCACAAAAAACACATCTTCTCTTCTATGAATAAGTAATAAGAAATTGTTCCAAGGGAGCCAGAGAGTTCTGTTTGGAAGATGGAGTAAGAGATTTATCTAGCGATACAAAGGATGGGAACAAGGGATTAAGTTACCATCAAGTGTCCGTATCATCTTATACTTCAACACTTAGCATGGAGACTAATTCTGATTGAACACTCAAACAGTATTGGCAAATTAACTAGATAATTTTGAATTATTTCTGATGACCCAAGAATTGGGCTTTTCATTTTGAAAACATGCATGATATTTCTGTCTTTCTACCAACTGCTAAAATATTGCACTAAGGAGAAAAATCATACAATGACTGGGAGAAAAAAAAATCACATATGTCTTTGCCAGGGGGCTGGATGCAGAGGTGATGGAGTGGTTTTACTAGGTATGTGACTGAAAGTAGGTTATGGTGCCCCAGCAAGTCCTTGTTGCTTGTTGACAATTAGAAGTGTCTGTTTAAATCATGCTGTTTTATTGGGCCTTAAAAATATCTTTTTGTTAGTTTTAATTTCAGCAAGAGAGGAAGGAGGACAGGGGAATGTAGAAGGCTGCTCATGGTCCAGTTGGAAGGTTTAGACTTTCAGATGAGTGCCCTTGGCAATTCCTCCTCTTCTCCAACCCATTTTATCATTTTTCTTCCTCCTTGTCTCTTGCCTTAGCCCTTCTTTTCTTCCTCTGCATCTTTGGAGTTTGGAAAAAGAGACCGAATCAGTAACAAATGGGAAAAGAAGAAAACCCTGTTGATTTTGCTGATTCCTCATTGCTTCCTTGGTCACTCCACTTTCAGCAAGCTCTGCCCATCAAGCAGTGCTAGACACAATTCAACTGAGAGTCTTCATTCATTCACAGAAACATATCAAGCTCCTTCCTGTCCAGGGAGTGTTCTGGATGCTCAGCTCCGTGAGTAAACAGCTCAGCCCCATTCTTGCCCTTCTGGGGCTTACATTTCATGGTGGAGGCAGATAGGTGGTAATGAGCTTCCCATGTAGAGGTAGATGTCAGAAGCTGGAAGTGCAACAGGAAAGCAAAACAGCAGACCAAGGTGGGGCTGATTGCCCAGCCCTGTGGGTTCCCAGGGAGGATGCAGTGGGATGATCAAGGGAAGCCTTCCTGAGAAGGCAATGTGTGGGCAAAGACGCCAGGGAGGTGAGGGAGTAAGACAATGTCGATCTGGGGAAGAAATTTCCAGACAGAAGGAATAGCCTGTCCTACCTGAGTCTCAGGGCTGGAGTCTTGCTGTGCCATTGGAGACCTGGGGCTGGGAGCACAGTCCGGGAGAAAAGTGGGAGGGTCAAGGTGGGCTATGGAGGTCAACTGCTTTTCTTTAGGAGAGTTCAAAGGGCAATGCTTTGGATAGATTTAAATGACAACTATCTCAAATTTGTTCTGATATTATGTATACAACCCCTTTCATACGAAAACTTGATTGGCCAGCAGACTGCTATTTGGTGATCTTCATCTGATCTCTAGGATAATTTTATTTTGTCAATTTCTCTTTTTTTTTTGTTGACCAAGAGAGAAGGGAGTTATAAAGGAGTCACGGAAAATTTACAGTAAGTGTCTCTCAGAGAAGATAAAATATGTCCAAGTTACTGAGGAGTGGAAGGAGAATAAGGAGGGATCTAGGGAGACAACAATGCAGCATACTCTTTATCCCCCTGATAATCCAAATAATACCTATGCAATCATTTAATTCCGGAAAATTCATAATCTATGCAGTTATATTGCTTTTAGGGGCAAAATATAGAAGAATGAAGAAACTGGGGTGTGGGTGATGTGGGGGTAATTCTGGTTTAAGAACATACACATATCATATCATATATCATGTACGATAACTCCTTAATCAAAAAACATATATCATGTACGATAACTCCTTAATCAAAAAATTTAAAAAAGTTACTACTGAGTATTTTTATGTATTTAACTACTGAGAGAAAGAGAGAAACAATTCTTATTTAGTTTTTCATGTGACTTTTGTTCCTCGGACACTTCGTTATGTACATGGTGCTGGGGTTTGAACTTGCGTAGTTGTGCGTGCCAGGCAAGCACCGTAACCACTGAGCCACTGCTCCAGCCCCTATGTATTTCTTTTTAATGTTATAAGGGGAAGAAGTTCTTGACTTAGGATGCAGGATTTTTTTAGAAATGTGACTCAGTTAGTCAAATGTCTAAACTAGTAGCTTTCAGAGAGAATGTAAGGTCAAAAAACCCAGTGGCTGATAGTAACAACAACAACAAAAAAATGGCAGAATGTTTTGAAATGTTAGGATTTGGATAATCCACTTGCATTTTTGGGGACAACTTAAGGGTACAAGATAATCAGTGTTGCCGATATTCTTATATCTGCTATTTATTTTTCTCGTGTCATTGGTCTGGCCACGCTGGTTTGCCCTCCCCTGTTGGTTGATGGAGACTGTGCAATCAACCTGTTAGAACAGGTATCATTGACTCTACTGTTGTAAGGGAAAGAAACTGAGTCCCAGCAAGGTTAAATAACAAGTTCAGGATCATCTACACACCTGTTACCTAGTACACTACAGTATTCTCTCTTTTGACAGTACCCTTTGCTCTTGTCCTAATGAAGTTTAAATGGGCAAAAAGACACTTCCTTTTAAAGAGATACCTAGAAACCAGAATTTTCCAAGTGGGTTCACTCCTTTGCAAAAGTCTTGTTCAAATAAACTTTTTAAAAATGCTGCAATTTCTTGGAGCAGATTGTTTGCCCATTTTCCCTCTGTCCTGAAGAAGGCAATATTGTTTTCTTCAAACTTAACTCAGTTGTTCTTTAGCTATGTCCTTTACTGTAATTATTAACTTTATAAGTTGGTGACTTGTGTTTGCAAATTTCACTGGTTTGTTGCATTGACATCTCTGTGTAGCAATATTTAGTTTGATTGTAAAAAGAAGAAAGAAAACACCATAGAAATCCCAAAATCCCTGGACCAAAATTAAGGTTTTTTTCCCCTTTTAACTAGTTCCAGATTTAAAAATTTGTAATAAGGTTTAAATCCATTGGTTTTTTTCTATGCTTTTTTGAACTCTCAAAATTGAATTTTGATCACATCTTACATGAAAGTGGCGAACACATGGCTAAAATAATGCTGTAAGCTCTCTGCTTCTGCTGGAGGGATTTACATGCAGATTAGCACATAAGGGCCTCTGGAAAATTTGTGGTGAAAAAACCTGATTTACTTATTTATTCCAATTTTCCTTAAACTTTTTGATCATGCACTCTAAAAAAAATTAGTATGATAGCTTTAAATTTTTTTTATGGTAATGGGAAATTAACCCAGGGGTGCTTAACCATTGTGTCACATCCCCAGACCATTTTTTTTATTTTTTATTTTGAGACAACATCATGCTAAGTTACTCAGGGCCTCACTAAGTTGCTGAGGCTGGCTTTGAACTTGTGATCCTCCTGCCTCAACCTCCTGACTTGATGGGATTACAGGTGGGTGTCATCACACCTGAAAGTATAATAGTTTTAAATATTCTTTGGGAAACACTTGGGGAACAGTTAAATGAAGAGATATACTAGGATAAATTAAAAATAGAAATAATTCTTAAAAATGACAATATTTTTGGAACAGAACATTAATTTTGTTTTTAGGTGGCCTGACATGCATTAGTTAGGACATAATGTGCTTTTGAATTTTGTGTTAGTTTTTAAAAGTAATTAATTAATTGAACTATTTGTTAAGTGTCAGATGTTGTATTAGGTGCTAATAATATAAAGAGGATGATATAAAAAACTAATAGAATGTATCTCCAGTTACAGACTTGTAGTACAGTGACAGACACAAACAAATAATTTGAAGGTTCAAATGAGTGCTTCGTGGCTTGCTTCAACCATGTGCTAAGGATTTTGCTGCCTAGGGAGACTTGCAGGAAGAGATGATGTTTGATTAGTCTTAAAGGGGGCGTGGTGTAAATGCTTATCAGCATGGCCAGGGCAACATGCTGGGGGTGAGGATTCAGGGAAGAGTCAACAAGGAGCATGTTTGGACGACAAGTCAGGATTTGGCCAGTTTAGGCAGCTCTTAGTAATTCATCAAGGCTGGGGTGGAGGGTTCCATTGAGAGATTGGGAGCTAGGAGATTGCTCAGGGCCTTGGATCCACCTGGCAGGCTACCAAGACAGAAATAATGCAAATCAGTTGTGAGTTCAGAAAGAGCTCTGGCTGCAAGATGGTACATGATGGATTATGATGGACCAAGATTCTCGAGAAGATAGAAGGGGATTGGTGGAGTGCGTTTGTGAATGTTTTAACATTAAAACAGGAAATTGCAGGTAGCAAAATCAGGACAGACCTACTGACTCTTTAGAAGTCATAGGAGAGAATGTTTGGAAGGCACTGAAGTTTTCCCTTCATTTGTTTTACTACTATGCATTAAGAGTCTGCTTGGCTCTTGGCAGTGTGCCCAATGCTGGGAAGTAAGACTGAGATTCTGGAAAGATCTAGACCTCCCCTTCATTAGACTTCAGTGTAGCAGACTCTTGCAGGTTTATAGTTGTACCAAGGACTTTTGGCATTACCATTTAACAAGATTTCTCTGTTTATCAAGAACAAATCATTTATTCAACAAGTATTTATTAAATAAATATATGCATCATCCTGGTGGGTTCTCAGGGAGTGAGATGTACACGTTGAGGATGTTTTATATTTAGAATGAATCCACAGACATGGACATTCATCAAGTGGTACCAGGTGGGATGGGACTGGCTTTCCAACGGATGGTGACACATTGATTTCCTGTCTGCTTAGGGGCATTGGGAGAATTCTGTTCAGGAGGCAGGAGGTAGACTGTAGTCAGGACCTTGGAAAATTGGCAGAAATAATTGTGGCAGTGAGGGGTGTAGATGAGTGGAAGGTGACAGACCCTGAGCCAAGGAATTGGGAGTGTCGGGGTAAGCACAGCCTGTTCAGGGGCCTGGGAGGGCTGGTGGTGGGGAATTGGATTTTTTTTTTTTTTTTAACCAAGAGACGGGAGCGTGTGAGACAGAGAATCAATTTTATTTATTTTTTCATCTGGCCTTCATTTCTCAACATTTAGTTGCGTACGTGGTGCTGGGGTTCGAACTCGGGTCCTTGTGCACTCCAGGCATGCATGCTTTAACTGCTGAGCCGGGGCTGTAGTCCTGGGGTTTGGTTTTGAGGAGGTAGGTTTGTCCTGATGGACCTGCCAGTTAAGTTTTGGCTCCTCTCTGTAGGTGACAGTCAGCCACCAGAGCTCTTTGAATAGGGAAGTAACACATTTAAAGCAAGGAGTTGCACTGAGAAGTCCCTGGGAAGAGCCTGACTTAGCAGGAGGTCATGGCACTGCAGAGAAAAAGGCAGATACGACACAGACAGGGGAGGAAGAGAAATGCCACCCAAGGCCATGCGCTCCCAGAACAGACAGTGCCTTTGGCAAGAACATGTGAACCAACAAGTGACAGTGGTGTTCAAACAAAGCGGTCCCAGGGGCCCAGATTACTGACGTCTGGACCCTCACTGATAGTAATCCTGACTTGTTTCTGAATTTGGGCAACTTCATTGTCCTGCTAGATTGAAATGAAAATCCAGACTTCTCTAAGACCATTATCTTTTCCATCCAATAGTTATGATCACAAGTAGCATACATTTTCATATACAGCCACAGAGACGAAATCCTGTTCAGAGTGAACTCATTTACCTGAGTAAGTTGCCGTGGTATAGTGCGATGGAAAGGTGGTCTGAGAGGCAGAGCTTCAGTTCTGTTTTACCTGTGCTGCATAGCATTTGTTATAAACCCTTCTCTACCCTGGAACATGCCCGTGAAATCAACAATAAAGTGTTAAAAACTGGAGGGGTCCAGGTTCTCAGTGGATCAAGAATTTTATAGTTCATTTGCAAGACTTTGTTTTTTTTTTGTATTTCCTGATTTTGGTTTTCAGTGTACATGACAGCCACATATCATAACATCTTTAAATTTTTAAATAGGAAGGAGATGGGAATAGGGTGGGCATTGGGTACATGGAACTGTTTGGATACAGAGATGCCCTTTAGGTCACATATAAAATATGTGACCAAGAGCTTCTGATTAAACTTAGTCACTTCTTTAGAAACACTACTAAAATGACAAAAAAGGAATGAAAAAAACCACCAGCCCTCAAGAACAAACAGGACAGAAGAAACACCAGCAAGCTGGAGTGACGTGAAATTCGAGGGTGTGGGAAGCAGTGTGAGCCTGTGGAGGCAGCGGTAGGGGGGGCCAGCTCATCCAACTCCAGGTGGGCTTAGCGGCTGCAGATGGCTCCCAAGATTAGAGGTGGGATGGGACGGAAAGCAAGCAACTGGCGGAGTCAGTTAGAAATGCAGGCCCTTCTAGCTGAGCAGAGAGGGGGATGCGTCTTCCTGCAAATAGATTAAGCGAAGGCTATCATGTTGAATGGGGAGGCCCCCAGCCCCTCCTGCCTCAAGCCGGGCAGCGGCAGCAAGGTGTGAGCCACCCAGGCAGGAGTCTAGAAGGGGTAATTTTCAGGAAACTAATCACTCCCAAGGAAGGACCTTTGAAGCTGACATTCGAGGGACCTGATTTTTCTAGAAAAAACAGAATCATGATGGTCCAATGAGACATTGCCATAGGACAGTGGTAAGATGAAAGATGTACATGCGCACAGGCACATGTGAGCACGCACACACACACGCAGAGTCATGCGCACACACATACACATACACAAGGCCCATGTGCATGCACACACACACACACAGTCACGTGTGAATGACACATACACAAGGCACATGCGCAAACATGCACACACACGCGCATACAGTCACACACTTCAGTGACGTTAGAGGAATTATACAGGATGAAAAATATCTTGTATGTTTTTCATACAAGTATTGCCTAAAGCCATACTTTGTGTTCTTGGACGAGACTATTAACCTGAACACTAACCAGAAAACTAAGAATCACACACCCGGAATGACACACAGTCTGCTCAGTGTTAGTGGCATCAGCGTTTGTCCTGGGTCCACTCTGGTCTCCATCCCTGCTCTTCCTCATCTTCAAATTTAAATCCAGAGTTACTACAAATGGTAACCCCTGGGACAAATTTATGGCTCTGTTTTCGTAATGCATCAAGGAGTCTTGGGAAACCTATGAAATATGCTTTTATTTGGTCTTCTTAGGAGTCAAGTTTCTGAATTTTTTAAGTATTTTATTCTGGATTATCAACTAATGAAATCAGGGAACATAGTCATGGCCTTGTGTCTTATGTTTCAAATGCAGAGTGAAGCATTTAAAAAGATAGCACGTTTCACTTCGTATATGATCCCATGAAATATTTTCTGCTATAAATTTACTAAAATTCCCACCACTGCTCTCTGATTAAGGAATTGTAGACTGTTTCCCATGAGGCCCCAGTTAGTTGGTAGTTGGTCCGCTCTGCAGTTTCTGTTGATCTGAGTTTAGCATTTGTTTGCCAAACCATTGTTGGAGTATTTTCAGGTCACCTAGGGGTGGTAGGTCCAATTGTGTCCCTCTAGTATTTTAAGACTCCAAGAAAACAAAATTTACTTAAAAGAATCTTGATTTTTTGTTTGTTTGTTTAAGGCTATGTTCTTCAATTTGGGACTAGAGAATTTCTGGGTAAAGTGTCCGATTCTTAGTTTTCTAAATTCTTGGGAATTGGTAAGGCTCCCAAGATATTGTTTGCCATACTCTTCTAATTAATAGGGAAAAGACGTATAAATCTTACATTTCAGAGATCTTGGGCTATTGCACCCACTTGGCTTGGAAAAAAAGGATGGTCTAATTCTTATCCAGGGATTTTAGCAATATTGTTTCCAAAACAGCTCACATTTGGAAATGTGTGTGAAGCATTTCCTATGTGAAAGGCATGATGTGAGGGTGAAGCAAATTAACATAAGGTCTGAATTTGGTTGTCCTGGAGAGAATATTCTCATTGGGGAAATGAGTTGTGAAAGGTTAAACAACAAATATTTACATACAGATAACATGCGTTTGCAAGCATTATTGACTAATTAATGTCAAACATTATTAAGGAATTCAAGGCAAGAGAAATGAAAAACTGAGCTGCACAATAAACAACTTCTAAAGACAATCCGGGCAGATGAAGAAGAGGGGAATAGAAACCACGGGATGTACTTTATTGACAGGAAGCAAGGAAATTAGTGATGCGGGGGAGGGGTGCCCTCCATTCCAAACCTCTAGACCAGTTAAGGTACTTGGATTTGGTAAGGAGCCAAAAGAAACTCTGGCTTGCTTAGGCAGAAAAGGAATTTACAATGCTGGGTCTTGCAATCTGTGACCATGATATATCCCATCATTCATTTCAGCCCAATTTAATTTATCTTTATTTTAATAGTTTGAATAGATTTCTATGTAGAAGACTTGCACATCTTTTATTATGTTTGTTCCTGGTGGTTTGATGCTTTTATGCTATTGTTAAAGATTTTTAGGTTTTTCTTACTGCATTGTAATTTTACATAAGTGTGGGGTTCATTTTGATAGATTCTGAATGCATATAAGATAGTTTGCTCTATCTCAATCCCTGGTACTACCTCCTTCCCTCTCCTCATCTCTTCCCCATCCTCTATCTCTACTCTATTGGTTTTCCTTGCATTGATTAGTTTTATAAAGTTGGTGTAATATGTGTATATGGAATTCATCATTATATATTCATACATGCACATAACATAATTTGGTCAATTTCATTCCTCAATTTCTCCTCTTTTCCATCTTTTTTTCCTCCCCCTTAATCCATTTCCTCTAATCTATCATTGTCCTATTTTTCACAAGATATCCCTTTTTAAAAAATCCTTATTTCTGTCTAGCTTCCCCATATGAGAAAAAAACAAACATTTGACCCTTGACTTTCTGAGTGTGGCTTATTTCACTACCATAATGTTCTCCAGTTCTATCTGTTTACTCCACAAATGACATACTTTCCTTCTTCTTTATGGCTGAGTAACTCCATTGTGTATATATTCACCGTATTTTCTTTGTCCATTTGTCTATTGAGGGACACCTATGCGGGTTCCATAACTGGGCTACTGTGAATCACATTGCTGTAAACATCTATGTGCCTGTATCTGTATAATATTCTGATTTCAATTCTTTTGGATAAATACCAAGGAGTGGGACATCTGGGTCATATGGTGGGTCCATTTCTAGTCTTTTGAGGAATCTCTATACTGCTTTTCAAAGTGGCTGTACCAACTCACAATCCCACCAATCATGCATGAGTGGATCTTTCCCCCGTATCCTTTCCAGCATTTATTGTTACTGGTATCCCTGAGGATTGCCATTCTAAACTGGAGTGAGATGAAATTTCAGTACTGTTTTGATATACCTTTCTCTGAGTGATAAGGATATTGAACATTTTTTCATATATTGGTTGGCCATTTGCATTTCTTCTTTTGAGAAATATCTCTTTAGTTCCTTTGTCCATTTGTTGATTGAGTTATATGTTTTTAAAATGTATTTTCAGAACTTCCAATTTCTAATTGTTGATACTACCCAGGGGTACAACTGATTTTTGCGTATTTTCCTTATATCCGGTAAACTTGCTAACTTAGCTTATTAATTCTAACACTCTACCTATAGAGTCTTTTGAATTTTCTAAATATGCAACAATGCTATGCATAAATAATGATGTTTTTACTTTTTCCTCCTAACTTTTCAATTTCTTTTTTTTTCTCCCTTTTTTTGGTGGTACTGGGATTGAACCCAGGGTCTTGTGCATACTAGGCAAGTGCTGAGCTAGTTCCTGTTTTATATATATATAAAATTGGCCCTGTTCCGTATATATGGTCACAGATTGCAAGATATCTATATCTATATCTATATCTATCTATCTATCTATCTATATATATATATCTATATATATATATTGCATTGGTTAGGATCCTCTAATATGATGTCAGTAGAAGATGGTAACAGGCATTCTTTTCTTATTTCTGATTACTAAAGAACATCTTTTTACATTTCACCATGATAAGTAATGTTTGCTTTACATATTTTTATAGTTTATCCTAACTAGTTGCCTAAGAACTACTTTAAAATAATGAATTGATACAATATTATCAATATATTAATATGAAATTATTTCTGTATCTATTGAGATGATCACTTGAATGTTATCTTTTATTTAATAGGATGAATTACAGCAATTGACTTTCAAACACATTTTTCATTTCCAAGTTAAGTTCAACTTGCTCGTGATGTATAATTTTTTTTGTCAAGGGAAAAGATGATGACTCAGAAAAAATAGGATCCAGGGTGGCAGCCATGGAAGGGGAAGGCAGAGCCCTGTGACTCAGAGTATCGGATGATCAGGGGAGATGTCTAACTCCTAGCCGAATCCAAAGAAGAGGAGGCAGTAGTGGTGATCAAAAGCTTGGGCTCCGTACTCCACTGGTTGCTTCAGAATGCCAGGTCTGCCTCTCATTCATTGTATGGACTCAGCTCCAATTGTCCTTTACAGATGAGGATGGTGCGGTATCCACCTCAGAGTCTGCACTAGGGGTCAAATGGAACAACACATTTAAGGGCACAGATCATGCCAAGTTCATAGATAGTGACTGCAATTTCAGCTATTATTATGATTATGATTAATGTATACTTGACATAATAAGATGTCCACTCAGGTATCCTGTAAATGGAAAATTCAACCAAATATGAGAAATCTTAAAATCTATTTATCAGATTTCCTTTTTTCTTTTTGGTATCAGGGATTGAAGGCAGGGGTGCTCAACCAGGGAGCCACATCCCCAGCATTTTTTTATATCTTTTTGGAGACAGTGTCTCACTAAGTTGCTTAGGGTCTCGCTAAGTTGCTGAGGCTGTCTTTGAACTTGTGATCTTCCTGCCTCAGACTCCCAAACTGCCAGTATTACAGGTGTGTGCCATTGCACCTGGCTCATAAAAATGATTTTCATTAAAAGAAAACACTTATGGGTTTAATGGTTTGACTTTCTCCAAAACCTTGAATACTTTTCAACACTCATTTATAATATCTGAACTATTCGATGACTTCCAATCTTTACATTTTTTAAACAGCTTTATTGAGGTATAATTGCCACACCATAAAAGCAATACACATTCAAAGTAAATGATTTAATAAGTGTAGATATATGTAAACTGCCATTAAACTTTTACCACAATCAACACAAGGGACACACCCTTTTTCCAAGTTTTGATGTGTCTCCTTTTTAAATCCCTCCCCATCCCTCACTGTCTGTCAAAAAATGTTAGCTGATGCCCTGGGCAATCTGACTCTGCCAAGAAAAACTCCCATAGAGGAAGACAGCGGAAGAGCTTCCTTGCTACTGGATTTTGATGGACTCAGACATAGCATGAGTACTGAGAGATTTGTTCCAGAGGCGTGGTACTAGAAACGCATGATGAAGCTTGTATTTAAGTTGCAGCAACCAAAGTGAGATCCGAAGATGCCACAACACGGTAATGCGTACATTCTGGTGCCACTGATCCATGCTTTTGGTGTTCTTTTCCAATGGGCTGGATATTCATGCCCCTCTCCCCAAATTTACCTGTTGAAGTCCTAGCCTCAAAGGTTATAGTATCAGAAGGTAGGGCCTTTGGGAGGTAAGTGGGTGATGAAAGTGTAGCCCTCATAGAGAGGATTAGTGCCCCATAAAGGGACCACAGACAGCCAGTTCACCCTTTCTGCCATTTGAAGATACAGCCAGAAGGCACCCTCTATGACCTAGAAAGTGTGGCCTCACCAGAACTGACCTTGATCTTGGAATTTCCCCATCTCCAGAACTGTGAGAAAGAAATTCCTGTCATTTATAAGCCACCTAATTTATGGTGCTTTGTTATCACAGCTGAATTATCTGAGACTTTGTTCACCATCAGTTCGACTAAACATAGAGCGCACGGGGCCTTCGTGTGCCTGGTTCTGTAGCAGGAACTGCGCAGGATACACAGGGGAATTGGTAATTCTTGAAGACGCTTAGAGTTTTGTAGGGCTAAGGTGCCAGGAGTACAGGGCAAGGGAAAGTAAGTGACATTTGGACATTTGTTGAGCCCCACCTTGTGCCACACACGGAGCACACATTTTTTTTTTTTTAGAAACATGTCAGCAAGCCTATGTGGTAGGTCCTATTAGTCTACTTACAGAAGGGGAAACTGAGGCTCAGAGAGGTTAAGTAACTTGTCAAGGTCACAGTATGATCAATGGCAAGGTTGAAGGTGAAAAGGGATGGTTTCTAGTCAGGGAGAATCAGGAGAGCTGGGGATCCTTCTGTGACCAGGCATCACATTAGCGTTGTTACAGCCCCTACTCAGAAAGGTGTCTCAGGCCTGGTGACTAGTTCTTTTTGGATCTCTGCTGCAAGACTGTTCTTATCTGCCCTCTCTCAGCATCCTGTCTTCTGGTCCAGCCTCCCATTTCTCACTCTGGCCTATCCCTGGGGGTCTGCTCTAGAGAGGGGAGCCCTTTCCCCAGTTTGGCCAGTTCTGTAGTCACCACCTGTCTTTATTTGACTTGATCACTAGTTGTTTTTTTTTTTTTTTTAAGAATTCCTCTCTTTTTCCATCTAGCTTTGACCTTGCTGTACGAACCGATAGCAAACACGTATGCACCTTCACACTAATTCCTTCCATGGTGTTCTCTCTAGCCGTGGAGATCACGAGGAAGCAATGTGTTATATTCAATGTCTTGTCGTGACTCCAAGGAGCTACACGCCCTGTGTTCCGAGGGCCTGTGATTCTGTGAGGCATCGAGTTTGCAAGAACCAGTTGCAGCTCTGGAAGCCTTCCTGCTGGTCTTCCCTGCAGAATTTTCACCTTAAATTTTCCTCTTATCTCTGGGACCACTTTTGCGCAAGTTTTAATAGGTTGTTAAACTAAATAGATACAATTTTCTCTGTCAAGCCAAATTGCAGTTAGAAGGATCTTTGTATAAAATTCATCCTAGCAATGACATTTTACTTGAAGCTCTTTCTACAGTGGTGCCCAGGTCCCCCAAGGGTGAAGGCAGCACTCATTCTTTTGAGCTTTGTTGTTCTGCTCCAGGGAAATTGATTAGAAGACAGAAACAGGTGCAGGTAGGGTTTCTTTTCTTTTGTTTTGTTTGTATGCCTTTGGAATGATTGGACTTGGCTCACTGGGCACCTAGAGCAATGTGGGAACAGAACAGCAGCTTGCCGTCTACCCGAAGGCCTGGGTCCCTGACAAGAAGGGGGATGAAGATGGCGCCAGGTGCCTGCTGCTTCCTGCCAGACCAGCGCCTCACTTTGAATAGACTCCTCTTAAACCCTCAGAGGATGGGGCTGGAGTGGTGGCTCGGTGGTTATGGTGCTTGCCTGGCATGCACAAGTATGTGGGTTCAAACCTCAGCACATGTACACAACAGAGTGTGGGAGCAACATAAGCCAGATGAAAAACTAAATAAAATTGAGATTCTCTCTCTCTCTGTCTCTCTCTCATTGTCCCTCTCTCTTAAAAAAAAAAAAAAAGACTCTCAGAGGGTTACACCGACCTAGTGCCTCAGCCACAGCTTACCTGGGATAGAACACTGATCAGATTGTATCCTGGCTGCATGGAATAAGAGCCATGTGACCACTGTGAGATTTGAGATGCAGGGTCTTTGGTTGCTCATAACCTTCAAAACGTTCTTGTTTCTGTCATCAGGGAGACAAAATAAGGTGTCTGAATTATCGTTTTCATTATTCAAGAACAAGACAGAGGTTAAATCTACAGTTATGTGGCAGGCTTCTGTATCTGCTGTGTTCTTACTAACCATAAAAGAAATTGCTGGTCATGATGAAATGGGTTCACTGTGAGGGAGGGCATTGGAAGCAGACTGGGTGTGTGGAATTATGAGCAACAGCAGACGTGCCTCGAATCGCCCCGTCCACCTCGCACCCCAGATCCTCACTGTAAATTGCCTGTAGTTTATTGAGTCTTCCTATATTTTTTTGAGAGACAAAATCTGCAAATGTAAGTTTCTTCAAGTTATCATTGATGACTTTCTATAACAGAGCTTTAGAAAGCTGTGTTTTTCTTTTTCTAGGATAACATTTTTATTTCAATTATAAAATTGCCACTATAAATAGCCAGCACAAGTTCATAGGGTATTAGTCTCATCAGGCAGTTAATTTACATTGTAGAATAAGTATGCGTCATTTAACTAAAATAAAAAGTAATTGATATCTTGTCACATACTGCATATGATCCATTTTGTTGGAAAAATTAAAAGTGATTTCGTAGCCTTGCCAATGCAAAGCCAAAGAATTAAGGACTTAGTGTTTGTGAATTGAAGTTATTCTGTTTATGAGCAAGGCCCACTGTTTCTCTGATTAAAAAGTGAAAGGACTTTTTGATTTCAGCATTTACATGGTAAGTGGGATTCCCTTGGTTTTGTGCATGTGAGTGTGTGGATGTGATTATAGGATGTGTATGAACTTGTGCTTCTGTGATAATGGGTATTAATTGAGTTTGTTGGTCTCCTGTTCAACTCTTGGATTTGATGGGATTTTTTTCTTTTGGATATAGTGCCTTGACCCAGAATTAACTCCAATGGTGAAAAGACTTTGGCATTCACACGGAGGCTAGTAGGGGATATACGCTGAGGCATGAGGTCTTTCTACCAGCCCTCGAATTCCATCAGATTCCAGACCACTATCATCAGGACCCCTGGGTAGCATAAGGGGATGGTTACCTTTGGGACAATAGAAGGAGTAAAGGTTTCTGAGTGTGGTGCCTAATCTCCTGCCACCTCTCCCAAGGCTGCCTGGCCACACAGTTGTGTCCTTCCACTTCTGGACCTGTGACAAGCCTAGACAACAGTACCAGGTGACGTTTCTGGCGGAACACTTACATTCTTATCTATGTACCGCACATATTTTATTGTTTTAATCAACGCAATGAAAGAGACCCTACTCATAACTCCTTTTATAATTGAAGAAACTGAGATTCTAAGGGAAAAAATAACTCATCCAAGACCAAAAAGTAAATAGTGGAGTCAGGATTTGAACCCAGGAGTCTAACCCCAAAACCATGTCATCAGCCAGCACACTGCTGCACCCCAAGCCACATCCAATTCACAGCAGCAGCACAGAGTGAAATTGATCAGGACCATGCACATCTCCTTAAGTGTGTGCTACTTGGAATGAGGAACTTGTGCTACCTCTAGCACCTTGGGCTACACACACAGGTGTTCCCTGTAACTGTTAACTGTCATCATCTACACATTAGGAATATTTGTATCTAACTTCAGATAAATTAAATTCAATTTTCATGGCAGTCTTGTGAGATTGATACTGTTCCTGTTTTATACCAGAAAGACCTTGAGTTTTAGGAAGTGGTGGAATAGGAGTCTGAGACCCCTCTCTTTGGTTCCTCAATCCTCCTCTTTCACAACTCTCCACTATATGCTCAGTTAATTAAGAAAAAAAGAGATAGGTAGGTGAGGAAAAGACAAGGATGTGATGTATTCTGCTTCCCCAGGCATTAGGGTTTCTTTCTTCTTGTTAGATTCTAGAATATTTGGAGCTGCGTTGTTCTATCTCTGAAGAAGCATCAGGTTGTTCATCCTTGTTTTCTTGGAATTAAAGGATCCTTCTGCCCTCTCACAGGTGCCTCCACCTTACACAATTATTTTCTGCTATGAATTAAAATGACTTCATATTAATTTGGGATAATTGGGTTATCTGTTCTTTTTTTATTTATTTTTATTTAAAACGTTGTACTGGTGCATGATAATTATACCTAACAGTGGAATTCATTGTTACCTTTCATACGTGCACACAACATAATTTGATCAATTTCATTCCCCAGTATATCCCTCCTATTTTAAAGCCATGAGATAGTTCATTCAATTCCCAGCTTAGTATGAAGTATGAAGCTTTTGAATCAGTTCTGTTTGCTTGTAATGCCTCAGGTGCGGAAATGGAATACAAATGCAGAAGTGGAATTTTTTTATTGTTATTTTGTTTTACTTCTGGGGTGGAACCAGGGTCATTATTGCTGGACCATGACCTCAGCTCTGGAAATGGCAGCTTAAATTAGAGGTGGATTGAGAGGTTGTTTTGGGACATGGTGTCACATTAAGAAAGGCAAAAATGCTATTGGAATAATGAAGCCTTTCCGTGGGTTTCCTTGGACAGCCAGTGTGCTGAGAGCCCTGGCTGCTTGTAAGACAATGGGAATGTTCTTGTGTACAAGAGAGATGCAGAAAAAGAAGTGGACATAATCCAAAGTCAAGTCCATCTTCAGTTTGGCCAAGGCCAGGTGGCAGGCTGTCATTCTCAGGGTCACTGGAGGACAGAGCTATCCTTGCAGAGACTGTGCCGGTGGTTTCCGATGCAATCTCCTCAGTTGCTATCCAGGATTAATCTATGAGAGCTTTGGGGGAAGTGTCCATCTTCTAGCTGACAAGGCCCCACTTGTGACTTGCTGCTCCCTGGCGTGACATCCAATTTATTGCTCCTACCCTCCTGCATGGGGAGAGGGCCGCATCACCTGGCTGAGAAGGTTAAGGACTACTTGCTGCATATTTTGGCAACTTGCTGCTCCATATATGTGGGCAAAACCAAGCTTCAAAACACAGAATGTACAACTGGGATGAAGTCTAGGACCTAACGGGTTATTGCATGATTTACCAAAGACCTACTAAAATAAGACGTTTATAGAGCATTTTGTGGGCAGATCAATTATCATCTTTGGCCATTCCTTCGTTAGACAAAGATGCTGTCTTTCAAGATTGTGTTGTTTGGGGATGGATAATAGCTAATAGACCAGTCTAACATCAACAGGTCTTTCTTCATCCTGGACCAGGCTTCTTAGCATCAGGCACTGCTGTGGTCCCCATGGTGTGCCATTCTCTCTTGCCAAGCCTGTCTCCTCGGTTCCTGCCATCCTGCAGAGTTTCGAGGCATTGGAATCCTAGCAACAGATTTCTTGTTTCAGTAGGATTGTCCTGATCACCATTCTCCCACAGGTTGGTAAAAGTTTTGGGCTTATGAACTCCAGAACACCCCAAGAGCATTGTGTGTGTGTGTGTGTGTGTGTGTATGTGTATAGACTGTTCTTCTACCAGTAAAGTAGAAAAACATACTTTGTTTGTGAACCACAATCAGATGTCCAAATGAAATGATCCCTTCTAGAAGGTAAGATTGCAGAAGTCTCGCCTCAGTGGGGAGAAACTGTATTTGGTTTTGGTAGGCTTTTGTTTGTTTTTTTTATTTTGCATTAGGATATCAGTCATAGAAGGCTCTTTACTCATTTTAATTTGGAGGGTCAAATTAATACCAGTCCATTTCCATTATAAGAATCTTCTGATTAAATATTTTTTTCATTCTTTGTCTCCCAAATCTTACACATTTGATTTTTGTTCTTAGTAACATGCAATGCAGAGAACATTGAAATTGCATAATAAATAATAAATGTGAGGTTTTTAAATTTATTTTTAATTTGTTCAAAATAGTTTACATTTAGGATGGAATCGCTGCCATACAATCATGAACAAATGTATAATGCCAAAGCAAGCCAAGGCTGATGCCTTCCATGGTCTCCCTGCTTTGGTTCTCCCCACCCCCGATCCCCTGTTTCCCCCTTTCTTAACCCCGTGTTAGTTGGGCTTTTCATGGAAGTTGAAGGTTCCCCACTGGGTTGATAAACCCATACTCCCTCCAGCAGCCTTGATATCCCTCCTATTCCCTCCCCCATCCCTGTCACCCTCCCTTCATCCTCCAGTATCCTAGGCAAGTTTCCCCCTGCTCTTGTAAGAAATTCACCCATGTTGAGGTTATTATTAGCTTAGCCAACTTTCAGTCTGTTTCTGATCGTATTCTAGCTTCCACGTATGAGAGAAAACATTTGGCCCTTAAGTCTCTGAATTTGGGATATTTCACTCAGCATAATTTTTTTCCATCTCCATCCATTTGGCTTCAAATGCCATGATATCATTTTCTCTAATGGCCAAGTAGAATTCCATTGTTTCTATGTACTGCAGTTTTTGAATCCACTCGTCCAGTGAGGGGCATCTGGGTTGGCTCCATAGTCTAGCTATAGTAAATTGAGCTGCTAAGAACATTGATGAAACTGTATCTCTGTAATATGCCAATTTTAGCTCATGTAGGAAAATACCCAGAAGTGGGATAGCTGGGTCATAAGGTGGTTCCAGCACCAGTTTTTTGAGGAGTTGCCACACTGCTTTCCAGAGTGGCTGTACCAGTTTGCAGTCCCACCAACAATGTGACAGTGTTCCTATCTTCCCACAGCCCCTCCAGTATCTGTCATTTTTTGCCACTCTGACAGGAGTGAGGTGGAATCTCAGTGAAGTTTTGATTTGCATTTCTCTAATGCTAGGGATGTAGAACATATTCTCATATGTTTATGGGCTTTTTGGACTTCCTCTGTTGAAAAATTTCTATTTAGCTCCCTAGCCCATTTATTGATTGGATTATTTGTGGTTTTGGTGTTCAATTTTTTTTTAGCTCTTTGTATATTCTGGGTATTAGCCCTCCATCCAAGGTGTAGCAGGCAAAGATTTTCTCCTATTCTGTAGGTTCTCTCTTGACACTCTTTTATTTTTATTTTTATTTTTGAACAACCATACAAATTTTAACAAAATAATATAAAATGTGTATAGCTTCTGGATACTAGATTTACCCCCAGGAGTGCCCCCCCCCAATTTCCCACCCATATCCCTCCCTTCCCTTACCCACAATATCTCTAAAAAAGTATTAGTCTGTATCTCTTAACACTCTGGACTAATTCTTTAGCTGTGCAGACGTTTCTTAGTTTTATAGCATCCTATTCATTTTTTCTTGGCTTTAATGCCTGCGCTATGGGGGTCTTATTAAGGAAGGTGGTACCGACTCCCATGTCATGTAGTGTTGATCCTACTTTTTCTTCAACCAATTGTAAAATTGCTGGTTTAATTTCCAGATCCTTGAACCATTTTGATTTAATTTTTTTTAAAGAGAGAAGGACAGTGAGAGAGAGAGAGAGAGAGAGAGAGAATCAATTTTTATTGAATTTTTCACTTGGCTTTCGTTGCTCTGACACTTAGTTGTGTACATGGGTGCTGGGGTTTGAACTGTGTACTTGCGCATGCCAGGCAAGTGCCGTAACCGCCGAGCCATTGCTCCAGCCCTTGATTTAATTTTTATGCAGGGTGAGAGGTAAGGATCCAATTTCAGTTGTCTGCATATGGCTGTCCAGTTTTTCCAGCACCATTTGTTGAACAGGCGGTCCTTCCAAACTATGTTTTTGCCCTCTTTATCAAATAACAGTTGGTTAAAGATTTGGGGGTTCCTTTCAGTATCTTCTATTCTGTTCCATTGGTCTGCAATTCTGTTTTGACAGCAATACCATGCTGTTTTTGTTACTATAGCCCTATATTACAGTTTCAGGTCAGGAATTGTGACACCTCTTGCTTCCTCTTTCCTGCTTAGTAATGTTTTGGCTAGTCTGGGTCTTCTGTTTTTCCATACAAATTTGAGAATTGCCTTTTCTATATCCGTGAAGAGTGTCATTGGTATCTTGATGGGGATTGTATTGAATCTGCATAGGGCTTTCAGTAAAATGACCATTTTGTTTATATTGATTCTGCCTAACCAAGAAAATGGAATGTTTTTCCATCTACTCAGGTCTTCTGCAATTTCTTTTTTTAATGTTTGATATTTTTTTGTTGTAGAGGTCCTTTATATCCTTTGTTAGATTGATGCCCAAGTATTTTGTTCTTTTTGAGGAAATTGTGAATGGGACAGAATTCCTGCTTTCTTCTTAAGTGGACTTGTTGCTGGAGTATAGGAAAACTGATGATTTATGAGTTGATCTTATAACCAGCCACTTTCCTGAAATTGTATGCAAGCTCCAGTACTCTTTTGGATGAGCTTATTGGGTCTTCAAGGTACAGGATCATGTCATCAGCAAACAGAGACAACTTGACTTCCTCTTTTCCTATTCAAATTCCTTTGATTTCCTTCTCTTGTCTGATAGCTCTGGCTAGGGTTTCAAGGATTATATTGAATAATAGTGGTGAAAATGGACATACTTGTCTTGTTCCTGAATTCAGTGGGAATGCTTTCAGTCTTTCTCCATTAAGCATAGTGTTGATTATGGGTCTCTCATAAATGGCTCTTAGAAAATTAAAGTATCTTCCTTTGATCCCTATTGTAGTTTTCTTTTCTTGATGTGTCTTTGTTGGGTTTTGGTATCAGGGTTATATTTGCTTCATATAAAGTGTTTGTTAGTGTTCTAGTCCTTTCAATTCCATGAAAAGCTTGTAGAGGATTGGTGTTAATTCTTCTGCAAAGGTCTGGTAGAATTCTGCCGTGAATCCATCAGGTCCTGGGCTTTTCTTTTTTGGAAGTCTTTTGATCGCTGATTCTATTTTGCTACCTGAGATTGGTTGGTTTAGATTTTCAATGTCTTCCAGTGTTAATGTGGGAATGTCGTATGTGGCCAGATATTTATCCATTTCTTCCAGATTATCAAACTTGGCAGAGTATAATTTTTCAAAATAACTTCTGATAATCTTTTGGATTTTGGTTGAGTCTGTAGTGATATCTCTGTTTTCATCTTTGATTTTGTTGATCTGCTTCACTTCATTCTTCCTTTTGGTGAGGTTGGCAAGGGGTCTGTCGATCCTGTTTATTTTTTCAAAGAACCAACTCTGTTTTTTTTGATAATTTATATTATGTTTTTGTTCTCAATTTAATTGATTTCAGCTCTGATTTTAGTTATTTCCTGTCTTTTCTTAGGTATGGGATTGGATTGTTCCTCTTTTTGCAGGGATTTGAGTTGGAGCATAAGACTATTTATTTGGGCTCTTTCCTGATTTTTGATGAAGGCACTCAGTGCTATGAATTTACCTCTTAAGAATGCTTTCATACTTTCCCAGAGATTTTGATATGTTGTTTCATCATTCTCATTTGTTTCCAAGAATTTCTTGATTTCTATTCTCATTACCTCTTTTATCCATTCTTTAAGAAGCTATTATTCAATTTCCAAGTATTTGTGTAATTTCTGTTGTTTTTCGTGTTATTAATTGCTAAGATCATAGCATTGTGGTCTGTCAGGATACATGGGACTATATCAACTTTTTGTGTTTGTTAAGGTTAGCTCTGTGGACTAAGATGTGGTCTTTTTTTGGAGAAGGATCCGTGAGCTGCTGAGAAGAAGGTAAACTCAATTGATTTAGAGTGGAATATTCTGTAAATGTCTGTTAAGTCCAGTTGATTAATAGAGTTGTTTAGGTTAGAGATATCTTTGTTGATTTTTTGCTTTGATGATCTGTCTATTGTTGATAATGGTGTATTAAAGTCCCTCAGTATTATTGTATTGAGATTGATGAGAGGTTTAATGTCCTTGAGTATTTTTTTCATATATTTGAGAGGGTTGTAGTCGGGGGTATAAATGTTAACTATCATTAGGTCTTCCTGGTGAATTGTTACTTTAATTATGATATAGTGTTCTTGTTTGTCCTTTCTGACTAGTTTTTGGTCAAAATTAACTTTGTTGGATTAGCATTGCAACACCAGCTTACTTTTTCAGGCCACAAGCCTGGTGGACATTTTGCCAACCTTTCACCTTCAGTCTGTGTCTATTTTTGATTGTGAGGTGTGTCTCCTGTAGGCAATCCCAAATTCTAAAAGTAACAAAAATTATAATATCGTATTTCAGGAACTGTCCTAAGCAGTATGCTTCTCGTAACTCACTGAACTCACAATAACCCTTTGGGGTAGTAACTGTTATCTGTATGTTCAGACGGTGTAGATGCACAGCAACTGAAGCACAAAGAGGTTATGTAGCTTGCACAAAATGCTACTGCAGCAACTAACAGTGTTGGCATTTGATCCCCTGCAGTCCGGTTCCTGAGACCATTCTTCTCAAGATTGCTCTGTATTTGTTTAATACAGAGAACTTCAAAAACATGGAGGAAAATAATTTTCCATTTTCCCACCATTCAAAGCTATCTATTAAAAGGAAACATTTAACATTTAGATATATGCACTTTCTGAATTTTTATGTAAATATAAACTGAAACAAGAAGTAGTTAACATACTGTTTGGAAAGCCCCAGGCTTTCCCTGGTCCAAAACGATTCTTTTTTGCCATGGGTTTTTTGGCTGCTCACTGTTCCATTGTATGGAAGTACATAATTTACATAATGAAATTTCCTATTTAATGACAGCTATGTTGTTTCCAAATCTGCAATAAATGTCATTGCACATTATTTTTAGATGTATGTTTGGTTATTTCCTTAGAATAGATTCTTAGAATCACTTTTAAGTGATTGTGGCTGAGACACGGGCCATGAGCATTTTAAGTTCCTTTATTCATTTTGCCAACTGTCCTCCAGAAAGATTGTCTTAAGTTTCAATAATGCCATCAGTGAAACAAGAACGCCTGTTTTCCTGGACCTTGGGTAGCTCAGGGTTATTATTCTTCCCTCTCTCCTTGAAACAGAATCAAAGAAATTTCTCATTTCAATGTGCATTTCTTGATTGGCAAGAAGTTTAAAAATTAATAAACCTTTATTTATTCCTTTAATATGTGTGCATCATTCAAGTTATTAAAGAAGCAAAATATTATACAGTGAAAAATGCATGTGCCTCCAACATTTGACCCCCGAACGTCCATCAGTCACCTTAGGGGCAACCGCTGGTACCACTGTCTGGAGTAACCTTCTTAAAGGGATCATGCATATTCAAAGAAATGTATAAGTGCACTTAAATACAGAAGGTGTATATTTTTTTCCACAAAAGAGAAGCATACCATACATCTTATTTTGCCCCTTGCCTTTTCTGCTTGACAGTATATCTTGGAGATTATTCCATATCAGTAAGCAAAGAATTATCTTACTATTTAAAATATCAGCATAGCAATGCTTTATAGGGAAATGGTTGCAAACATTAACATTTGCTTTCTGGTTTGGCGCATTTCTTCCTTTATAATTGCCTGTCAGTGTCCTTTGAACATTTTTCAAATTGCAGTTTTAACTTTTTCATTACTAATGATGATTTGTAATTCCTTGTTTTAAAATAAGATTCCCAAGTCATGGTATTAAATGATGCAAATTTTATTTCGCATTTCACTGTTGGTTTTTTAATTTTGTTTTGTGGTAGTTCATTTTTTGATGTTTGTTTCTTTTTTTGTGTGTGTGTGCATGTGTTGGTGTGGATGTAGAGGAGTCTTCTTCTGCAATCTAATCTCTCAATCTTTCTGGTTTAATTTGTGAATGGTTTTTCTGGATGATCAAGGGCTACCATGGTCTCTTTGTTCATGTGTAACCTTTTGACATGGAGGTTCAGCTATTGTGGACAAGGCTGTTGTTAACATAGCGAGCGGATGTCTTTTTAAAGATCCTGCTTGCAGTTTTTTGGCTGTATATGCACCGCGGGATTACCAGGCCACGTGACAGTTCTACATCTCACTTTTTGAGGAGCCACCATGTTGTTTACCACAGCAGCTGGACCATTTTACCATCCAGCCGACACTGCTCCCCTTTCTCTGCATCCTCACCAACACTTGATATTTTCAAATTTTTTTAATTGTAGCTCATCCTAATGGGTATGAAAATCATTCTGAATATAAAATTTCTCTTATAACTAAAAAAAGTTTCCAAATGATATCCCTCCAATTTTGCATATTCTATGAGAACAATGTCACGAACTAGAACCATCTATGAGAACGTTTAGTTGAAGAGTTTTGTTTTCTCTGAGTTAGTTGCATTTTATGTATGCCTCATTTAGGAAATAATTTATAGTGGCCATGAGCTGGCCACAGTGCCTGTGGCCAAAAGGAAGCTTAAGTCTGAGTTGGAGCTGATTAAGATGAAATGACTGATTAGCATTATCTTGACTTGGAAGTTGCTTGTGGTTAAATGTTCCTCAAGGAAGGAATTGGAACAGTATTGAAGCTTTACTTCATTCCTGCCTCTATTAAGCTTGGAATATTAGAAATGCAGATAGCACCCAGTAGGTATTTTCTGGTGCCTGAAGATAGCAGGACACTTGCAGCCATGTTCAAATCAGAGAGTGGAGATTGCTAGTAGAGACTTCTCTATCCCAAGTCCCTTCTAATATTTTATACTTTATCTTATTTATAAGAACAGGATTCATTGAATAGTAGGACTGTTTTAATTTGGCCCATAGATTAATAGGGGCATTTTTTTTATTTTGGTGATTGTTAGATTTATAATATTTAAAATAGGAATAATACTAATAAGGATAATAGTAATAATACTAGTATTCATAGCATAGAGTTGTGAGGACCAAATGAACTAAGGTATGAAAGGAATTTTGCATGTAAGTGCTGGGGTTGTGTGTAGTGGTTGTTGATGTTATCATTTTCAAGTGTGCAGAGTTTAGTTTTTCTTCTAGATACTCAAGATAAATGTGTGAAGCCAAGGTGTGGACTCCTTTCTAGGCAAATTTTGCTTGCACCAGGTATCCTCTGTGTGGAGGTTTTCCTTCCTCCTTTCCTCCCTCCCTTCCATCCTCATTCCTTCCTCCCTCCCTCCCTTCCTCCTTTTCTTCTTTCCTCCCTTCCATCCTCCCTCCCTCCCTCCCTTTCATCCTTCCTTCCTCCCTTTACCTTCCTCCCTCCCTTCTTTCCTTCCTTCTTCCTTCCTTCCTTCCTTCCTTCCTTCCTTTCTTCCTTCCTTCCCTCCCTCCTTCCTTCCTTCCTTCCATTCATCCACATGAAGGAGTTCCAAGCCCAGTTCTGGCTGCATGTTGTCAACGGTAGTAACAACAGGTGTCACCAGCAGAGGTGACACTCTTCAGAGTGCTCTGTGGAATGTAACTCAAGGATTTGTTTCCCATGAAACCACTCTCCTGAATTCTCAAAAGACAAGGGTTCCTTGCATATGGTACCTTCAAATCCCTTTAAGTCCATTTCCAAACTACGGCCAGGCCATAGGTCAAGGTAGGTAGCTCACTGCATCTGGCCCTCGTTCCTCATGCTCTGAGTCCGTCTTGACCCTCTGTCTCTACTCACAGACATCATACTTCTGTGATTTTCTGGCAGAAGGTCCCTCTTTCTGACCTTTATTTTCTTCTCTACGGAACCTATCCAGTCTTCTGCTAAATGATTCTTATCTGCTGTCTCTGCTTTCTCTTCCTCCCTCCATCCTTTTGTTCATCATCGACCCGATATTTATTGAGAACCTACGGTGTGAGAGGCAATGCCTGGGTAATTTTTTTTCATGTTCTGTCCTGAAGATTTACCAAGTCAGTTTAAATCTGCTGCATTGCCATCAGGATGTCCCTATATGTGGTGAAACAAATGTTCTCTGATGATCTTTCACTTTTCTACCGCTTACCGATCAGGCTGTTGAGTTTAAGCTGTGTCCTGGGCCATTAAACCACAGTCCTACCTGATAGCTGACAACATGGCTCTTACCCCCAAAACCTCACCTCAGCCTCACTGCTGTCCTGAGCTCCCCTCCTCTCCTCTAGGAGCATTCTTCATATTTCCTTGGAGTTTTCTTAGTTATTTTTGATACACATTTTCTATATAGTTTTTAAGTAAGCAAAATATTAGCAGAACTTGTTTCTGGCATATTTGAGTCAACAGTTCTTTGAATGAGCTGACCAGTTTTCTGTTTGTTTCATTCTGAAAATTTCTTCTTAGAACTGTTTTGTGTTTTGACTTCTCCTTAAATTCTAGGCTTTTGATAAGAAGAAAATGTTGGGACTGCTATTCTATTCTGCAGATGGACGGACGCGGCTAAGACCACCAATGTTTAAGTGGCACTAAGGCCTGCATTCTGCCACTAGGGGCGCCTGTGACACCGGGTGGCCTCCTCTGTTCTCCGCATATCTTTTTGGTGAAGCACTTACCATTTCACATCATAGCTCTCCCTACCCATGAACTCATACAGGATAAGGGAGGGGCATTCCCGTTATTGTTATTTTAGTTTGAAAAACAATAGTCTTTTTTAAAATATATTTTATTTTATTTTTAGAAAGAGGGGACAGTGAGAGAAAGAGAGAAGCAATTTATATCTAGTCTTTCACGCAACTTTCATTCCTTGGACACTTGATTGTGTAGGTGGTGCAGGGGTTTGAACTCGTGTACTTGTGCATGCTGGGCAAGCACTGTAACCCTCGAGCCACCACTCCAGCCCTGAGTCTTTGAGTCTTTTTTTATTATAGCTTCAAGCATGCTTTATCTCTGTGACTTAAATTTCAGGAAACTTCAAGAGCAGGAAAATCGCCTAATACTTAGAGATGAGTGAATTAATTGATATTCTCTCACATTTTTAAGGTGTATTTTCTAAGTTTATTAAGGTATCATTTACAAATTGTATTTATTTAAGGTGTATAACTTGCTTTTTTTAGAATTAATTTAAAAGTAAATTTCACAGAATACATTTAAAAGATGTAACATGCTATTATAAGATTACTTTAATTAGTGAAAAAAACTACTACAGTGAAGCAAATTTACATATCCATTATCTGATACAGTACCTCTTTTTGTGCGTGTGGCAAGATCCACTAAAATTACTCATTAAGCAAAAGTCTGCAATGAAATCAAATTTCATTCCGGTCCTGGGCTCCAGCATTGGTTCTCTGCACTGTTCATCGTACATGTTCTCCACTTGGTCTTCTTTGGCTGCATGACCTCATTTCCTCCACAGTCTCTGCCTGCATTTATCCTGTTCTCGCTCCCTCTTTGTATTTGACCACATTTTAGATTCCACATGTAATAGAGATCATACTATATATATATATTTCTTTTTTTTTTTTTTTTTTTTTTTTTTTTTTTTTTTTTTTTTTTTTTTTTTTTTTTTTTTTTTTTTTTTTTTTTTTTTTTTTTTTTTTTTTTTTGTGCCTGACTTATTTCACATAGCATAGTGTCCTACAGCTTCATCCATGCGGTGGCAAATGGCAGGCCCTCCCTTTCAGGATGGAATGACATTGCACTGTATACCTACCACAGGGTCTTCATCCCTTCATGCCTCAGTGGGTGCTTGGATGATTCCCTGTCCTGGCTATTATGAACAGTGTGCAAGTCTCACTTTGACATCCTGATTTCATTTCCTTAGAATGTGTGCCTGGGAGAGAGATTGCTGGGTCATATGGTAGTTCTAATTTTGACTTCTGGAGGAAATTTTATACTGTTTTCCCCAGTGACTGCACTAACCTACATTCCCACCAAGAGTCTATAAGGATACCTTTTCCTCCACACCTTTGCCAAGTCCCATTACTACTTGTATTTTTTTTTAAAGAGAGAAAGGGACAGTGTGTGTGTAAGAGAGAGAATCAATTTTATTTAGTTTTTCATATGACTTTCATTGCTCTGACACTTCGTTGTGTATGTGGTGCTCGGGTTTGAACCTGCATCCTCGAGCAAGCCAGGCAAGCTCCGTAACTGCTGAGCCACTGCTCCAGCCCTTGCATTTTTTTCTTTATAATAGAAGGGCAGGGTGTAATTAGCATTGTTTTCTTTAAGCCTAGCAGAGTGTATGCACTAGATGAATACAGTAGACTAGTTAGGAGCACTGTTTCTGAAATCAGCCTGCCCATGTCGGCGTCTTGTTCCTGCCAGTTCTTAATTGTATAACCTTGGGCAAGTTGCTTAACTTCTCTGTGCCTCCCTTCTTCCCTTTATAACATGGGAGTGGAAAAAAATGCTTAGAACAGTTACTCTCATACATATAAGTGCTATTAAATATTTGTGATTTTGTATTGAATTCAGTTCAATAGAATCATTACCATAACAATCATCAGCCATTTAGAGAATGAAGGTTTATGTTTTGTTCATTGATGTCATTACCTTTAGAATAGAGCTGGGAAGGCTGGAGCGGTGGCTCAGCTGTTATGTCACTTGCCTGGCATGCATGAAGATGCGAGTTCGAACCCCAGCACGACGTACGCAATGAAATGTTGGAGTAACAAAAGCCACATGAAAAACTAAATAAAATTTATTTTCTCTCTCTCACTGTCCCTCTCTCTCTTAAAAAAAAAAAGAAAGAAAAGAATAGAGCTGGGGATATTGCAGGTACTCAAAAATATCTTTGAGCGAATGCATGAATGGGGTAGGCATTGCAGATACAAAGAAATATACATGATTCCTTCAGACCTCATGGACTGGATGGGAATTCAAGAGAAAGGAAAGATGATAATGAATGGTGCTTAAATGCTAGGTTCTGTATCTTTCAAAACTTATTCTTCAGAGTTATTTGGGTGGTTTATTAAAATTGCAGACTTCTAGTCGAACTAGTAATTTTGGTCCAATAGATATAAATTGAGGCTTGAGGATCGGCATCAAAAAATGCTCCAGGAGTTTCAGTGAATTCCAGTGAGCAGCCAGGCTTGGGATCCTCAGGCGCAGGTAGGAAATGACAGAGGAGATCAGAGTGGGGAGAGAGCTCTGTGGGCTGAGCTGCTGGGCCGGCCTGGAGGAAGAGGTGGCACCACATGAGCACATGGGGCTTGGAGACAGGAAGGAGGGCCCATGTGCAGGCTTGGTCATGGTGGCTGCGTTTGTTAGCCTTTTGTCACTGTGACCAAAATGCCTCAGGAGAACAAGTTGTAGGCGAAAAGGTCTCTGTTAGCTCCCAGTTTCAGAGGTTCAGTCCGTGGCTGGCCAGCCTCCATCGTTGTGGGCCTGAGGTGTGGCAGAACATCAAGGTGGAAGTCCATGGCACAGGAAAGCTACTCAGCTCATGGCATCTGGAAAGGAGACAGAGAGTGTGAGAGAGAGCACCTGCCCAGTTACCCCTCAGTCCTCCATTCAGATTTTTAACCTACCAAATGGGTTAATCCCCGGATGAGGTTGCAGCTCTCAGTCTAATCATTTCACCTCTCCATGTTGCTGCGTTGATCAACACACGAGCCTTTGGGTAGGCGAACACTCAAGAACCGAACCTTAACATTGCACCTTGGGCTGGCATGGTGGCTCAGAGGTTGGAGTGCTTGCCTGGCATGCGTGAAGACCTGGGTTCAAACCCCAGCACCATATACACAGCTAAGTGTTGGACAAACAAAGGCCAGATGGAAAAATAAATAAAATTGATTCTCTCTTTCTCTCTCTCTCTCTGTCTGTCCCTCTTTCTTTCTCTCTCTCTTTTCTTTTAAAGAAAGAGGGGCAGTGAGAGAGAGAGAGAGAGAAATCAATTTTATTTTAGTTTGCTTTTGGTGCTCCAACACTTCCTTGTGTAGATGGTGCTGGGGTTCAAATCTGCAGACTTGCACATGCCAGGCAAGCACCATAACTGCTGAGCCACCGCTCCAGACCCTCAAAGACTACATTTTATGTTTCAGTTTTATATACTTCATAGACCTGCATCTCTGACATTTAGAAATCATAGTAAGATTTCACCACCTCTCCAGAGCTTCCAAGTTCTCAACAGTCATGTCTGTTAGACCAAGCAGAACAGGTTGTCACCAAACATTACCACCCAAGAGCTCTCACAATGCTCCAGTCCCTTTTTCCCTTAGTTCTTAACATAACAAAGAATAATTAAATTTGATATCTACATTTATATAATTCATGTACCATAAAATTCACCCATTTAAGTGTACAGTTCAGGAGATTTTAATTATCTTAAGATATACAGTCTTCACCACTAAATAACTATTATTGCTACACTACTCTTTTTTTTAAAGAGAGAGGGACAGTGAGAGAGAGAATTAATTCTATTTAGTTTTCATTTCGCCCTTGTTGTTCACTTCGCTGTGTTCAAGGTGCTGGGATTTGAACCCACAGACTTGCGCATGCAAGGCAAGCACTGTAACCACTGAGCCACCGCTCCAGGCCCGCTACTACTACTCTTAAACATTTACTGTTACTTCTACTATTATTCCCTCCACGTCCCCATCTCTGTCCCTGGCAATCACCGTTCTGGTTTCTGTCTCAACGGTGTTCCATGCTGGACAATTCATGTAAATGGAACAATGTGACACAGGACCTGTCGTGACTGGTTTTTTCCACTTAGATGTTTTCAACGTTCATCCAGCTTGCAGTGTGTATTATTACTTCTGCCTCATTACTTTCCTGTGTCAGAATACTATTCCATTGTACAGATTTACCACATTTTCTTTACCATTCATTAGCTCATAGACATTTGGATTTTCATTTTTGACCATTCTGAATAAGATTGTTATGAGTGCAGACAGAACATAGGTATGGAGTGGAGTCACTGGGACATATGAAAACTCTGTATTTACTGATTTTTTGAGGAGGTGGTTAATGTTTCCCAGAGTGGCTGCACTGTTTTACAAGTGTGTAGCAAGGCATGAGTGTTCCAGTTTCTCCACATCCTCCCAACATCTTTCATTGTCTCTGATTATTAATATCCTAGTGGGTAAGCAGTATCTTATAGTTTTGATTTGCATTTCTCTAATGATGCTAACATCTTTTCATATGCATGTTACCCATTTGCATATCTTCTTTGGAAAATGTATATTCAAATCTTTGTGCATTTAAAAATGGGATTATTTATCATTTTATTGTTTAGTTGTAAAAAATCTTTATATATTCTGGATACTAGACCCTTGTCAAATATTTTCTCTCATTTTGCAGGTCTTCTCACTTTTTCTTTTTTGTTTCTTTTAAAGAGAGAGAGAGGGACAGTGAGAGAAAGAGAGAGAGAGAGACAGAGAGAATCAATTTTTTTAATTTTAATTTTTCATGAGGCTTTCATTGCTCTAACACTCAATTGCGTACATGGTGCTGGGGTCCAACCTGGGTCCTCACGCATTCCAGGCAAGTGCTCTAACCCCTGAGCCAGCGCTCTAGCCCTCTTCTCACTTTCTTGACATTGTCCTTTGATGCATTACAGACCAAGTTCTGTATGTTTTTCTTTTGCTTGCTTGTTTTAGGTACATATCTAAGGAACAGCAGCAGAATCCACAGAAGAATGACACCTATGTTTAAGAGTTTTAGAGCTTTTAGCTCTTACAATTAGGTCTTTGATTTCTTTTGAATAAAATTTTGTATATGGTATGAGGCAAAATTACAAACTCATTCTTTTGCAAGTAGGTATCCAGTTTTCCAGCATCTAATATCCAGTATGCTTTGATTCTTCGATTTCCTCTTGTCCCGAATAAGTAGCCTCGTTGGAACTCTTCCAGCTTTCAGCTCTTCTCCACCAGTTATTCTTATTCACAGACATGATTATGTGCTTTCCTTAACCAAAACCACTGACTACACACAAATGTGCAAATATCTCTTCAAGATCCCACCTTCAGTTCTTTCAGTATATACCATGGGGCTAGAGCGGTATTCAGCAGTTACGGCGCCTGCCTGGCATGCGAGAGTACAGGAGTTCAAACCCCAGCACCACATACACAGCGAGATCTCAGCAACGAAAGCTACATGAAAAACTAAATAAAATTGATTCTCTCTCTCACTATCCCTCTCTCTTAAAAAAAAAATACCATGAAATGAGATTGGGATTGCTGAACCCTGTGCTAATTCTATTTTTTTGGTTTATGATTTAATTTCATTCAACATCCTAGATTTTATAAGGAAAACAATAAGCTCTTTTTTTTTTAATCGGTGCAGCATAGTCTTCCATAGTGAGGGGTTTGTTGTTACACGCTAATCTTATTTTCAGTGCTTTCAGGAGCTGCCATGCTGCTTCCATGCTGGCAAAAGCAGTTTTATCTTCCTGTCCACAGTGCACAAGGAGGAGGCTTGCATTGTTCCACCTCTCTATGGAAACATGAGCTAGAGCCCTTTCTCTAGCATCACCGGAGATACGTCCAGGGTCTCTACAGCTTTAAAAGTCACATCACTGATAAGAAATACTGAACCACGCCTTTTCACTTTTGTATATTTGTAAGGATTGCACATGCCAAGATGATTATGGAGAAAATTACCTCCTACTTTTTAAGGTTGAACTTGGTAATCAAACATGGGGATAATTAAGATGAAGTTGTTTATTCTACTTTGGGTTTTCTGGGTTGACTGTTAGCATCTTCCGAGTTTCAGTAAATAATCAAGCAGTTTTTAGCCGGTGACTCCTGTTTCCTGATTTAGGCTTTTCATTATTTCTGAACATTTTGACCTCCATACTTTGCTTCCTTTTGGACATAGCTCATTAAGGAAACCATGAACAAATTACTACTTTATTTCTACCTACCTGTGCTTTCTTTCTCAAATAGTGGAAGTGCTGAAATTAATCAAACTTGCAGAGCTGTAGCTATAAGCAGGTCAATCACTGTTATTACTGTTTGGTTATTAGCTAGTTCTATATTACTCCAGGAAAACATGATTTGATTCAGGGAAGAAATATCATGAGGAAGGAAAAGGAGCCGAGTATGGTGGTGCATGCCTGTAATCCCAGCAACCCAGGAGACTGAGGCAGGAGTATCACCAAGTTTGAGGCCAGTCTTAACAACACAGTGAGACCCTGTTTCAAAAACAGCTGGGGATGTAGCTCGATGGTAAAGTGTCCCCTGGGTTTAATCCCAAGTCCAAAAAGAAAGGAAAAGTAAAAAGGAACCCTTCTTCTCCTCTTTGAGGAGTTTATAGATCCAATATTTGACTAATTTAAATGTTTCTTTTCTTTTTTGATGTGTCCTTTTCATATAATTTCAGACATAATTAATGAAGATGAATAAATCATCTCTGTGATAATAGTATTATTTCAATTTTTTGAGAGAGATATAGATAGAGAGGGAATTTTATTTTTTTTCTTTCTTTTTTTTTTTTTTTGTCTTCTTCCCACTACTTAATTGTGTACGTGGTGCTGGGGTTTGAACCTGGATCCCCACACTTGCCAGGCAAACACTGTAATGCTGAACCATCTCTCTGGCATCTCAGTAATTTTCTTTAATGGTTTGTAATTATTTTTATTTGTCATAACAAGCCTGATGTATTTTAGTGCAAAAGCCAAAAGGTTTACTACCACAAGTTTACTTTACAAGAGAATACTGAGTACATATCTCTATTAAAACTACCTAATAGATAACATGACTGGGACTGTATCTGCTGAGGTGGCAGCCGCTGAAGTGCTGCCTGCATTGTGGTGGGGATTCTTACTGAGGGTGTTGTGCAAGTCTAAGCTGATGAAGGGTACAAATTGGGGACCGTATGAAAGTGAGTTTAACTTTTACTTTGATTAAAAATTGTATAAGAATCAAAATTAAATGAATGGGATGCAATTAAACTAAAAAGCTTCTGCACAGCTAAACATTTAGTTGAGAACATCAACAGAGAACCCACAGAATGGGAGAAAATTTTTGCCTGCTACACCTCGGACAGAGGGCTAATATCCAGAATATATAGGGAACTAAAGAAATTAAAATCCAAACTCGCAAAAATTCCAATCGATAAATGGGCTAAAGAACTTAAAAGAAACTTCTCTCCAGTTGAAGTTCAGAAAGCCCATAAATATATGAGAAAATGCTCTACATCATTAGTTATAAGGGAAATGCAAATCAAAACTTCAATGAGATACCACCTCACTCCTGTTAGAGTGGCAAAAATGAAAAATACAAACAATGACAGATGCTGGAGGGGCTGTGGGAAAAGAGGAACACTACTACACTGCTGGTGGGACTGCAAACTGGTTCAGC